>CM056606.1:41114127-41250526 GCA_029721355.1 Tegillarca granosa | reverse complement strand
GGGGTAAAAACATGAAGTTTTAAAGGGAAGAAAGGAATTTTGAGAAATGCTCCTACTGACCATTTTTCAATGTTTTGTTAGCTCACCTGAGCACAAAGTGCTCAAGTGAGCTATTGTGGTGGGTCATTGTCCGGTGTGCGTCGTGCGTCAACTTTTGATTGTTAACACTCCTGAGGCCACAATTTAATTGCAATCTTAATCAAACTTACTCAGAATGATCCTCTTGACAAAAGCTAACTCAAGTTCGTATATGGGCCATGTTGGGTCAATATCTAGGTCACTAGGTCAAATTGTAGAAAAACCTTGTTAACATTCCTGAGGACCCGATTTCAGACAAATCTTCATCAAACTTAGTCAGAATGATCATCTTGACAAAAGCTAGCTCAAGTTCCTATATGGGCCATGTTGGGTCAATATCTAGGTCACTAGGTCAAATTGTAGAAAAACCTTGTTCACACTCCTGAGGCCCCAATTTTAGTCCAATCTTCATCAAACTTAGTCAGAATGATGCTCTTGACAAAAGCTAGCTCAAGTTCGTATATGGGCCATGTTGGGTCAATAAGTAGGTCACTAGGTCAAATTGTAGAAAAAACCTTGTTAACACTCCTGAGGCCCCAATTTTAGTCCAATCTTCATCAAACTTAGTCAGAATGATGCTCTTGACAAAAACTAGTTCAAATTCGTATATGGGCCATGTTGGGTCAATAAGTAGGTCACTAGGTCAAATTGTAGAAAAACCTTGTTAACACTCCTGAGGACCCAATTTTAGTCCAATCTTCATCAAACTTACTCAGAATGATCCTCTTGACAAAAGCTAACTCAAGTTCGTATATGGGCCATGTTGGGTCAATATCTAGGTCACTAGGTCAAATTGTAGAAAAACCTTGTTAACACTCCTGAGGCCCCAATTTTAGTCCAGTCTTCATCAAACTTAGTCAGAATGATCATCTTGACAAAAGCTAGCTCAAGTTCGTATATGGGCCATGTTGGGTCAATATCTAGGTCACTAGGTCAAATTGTAGAAAAACCTTGTTAACACTCCTGAGGCCCCAATTTTAGTCCAATCTTCATCAAACTTAGTCAGAATGATGCTCTTGACAAAAGCTAGCTCGAGTTTGTATATGGGCTATGTTTGGTCAATAAGTAGGTCACTAGGTCGAATTATATAAAAAAATTGTTAACACATATGAGGGGATCCATTTTGGACCAATCTTATCAAACTGTCTCAGAATGATGCTCTTGACAAAAGCTAGCTCAAGTTAATATATGGGTCATTTTGTGTCAATAAGTAGGTCACTAGCTCGAAATATAGGAAAAAATCTCTTTTAAGAATAGAAGCTCCAGTTTGCCAAAATCAAGCTGAGTGTACATCATTTTCAGGTGAGCGTCCAGGGCCTTCATGGCACTCTTGTTTTTAAATTTTGAATTTATCATGCACCAAGATGGAACTTACATATATTTTACAATAATTTGGAAACATTGACCTTTTTGTTGGTTTTTCTGATAAAAACTACATATTTTAAGAAAATGTTAAAATTACATCTAAATCTTGGTGAATTTGATTGAATATGTTGTTTGAGTAGTTTCTAAATTATATACAATATCTGTTGACAACTTATTCAATTTTGGGATAAATCTTGGTTTTTAAATGCAAAAAATAAATATCATCATAGTTTAATTATGCATACCTCATTGTGTCAATACTGAATCTAAAAAATGTATTTTCTTCTTGATCAAAAAATAACCAAGTGAAACATCTAATTCCATAGGATTCTTGTTTTTATTTAGAATGTATTTCCATACAAATTGATGACAGCCAATGTTAGGCTAAAAATGGTGGTGTTTTCCTAGGAAAATTTAATTACAGGTTAATTTAATTATTTTTTTATTATTATTATTATTTGAATTCACATGACATGTTAAAATAACTCACAAAAACAAATCTTGACTTTTGTTTGAAAAAAAGAAACATGAGCAAGTGAGCATTAAAGGTCATAATGATTCACTTTTGTACATTTGTTCTATGAATTTTTCTATTGAAACCTTTCCAATTTTGATCTGTATAAAATTATTTTTTGAAGTTTGTTTTCAAGGTTACATGTTGGCTTTGTGCTTTTGTGCACTTAAACATTTTACTAATTTAGTGCAAATTTTTAGAAATTATTGTAACACACATATTATAACATTACATTAAACTGACATAAAAATTTATACCAAAAAATTTAATATTCATCCTTATATATAATAACTGTTTGTGTTATTTTTGATTTAATACTGAATTAAAAAGTTGATTTGTAACAGAGCAAACAGCATATGAAAATTTTGTGCTGCAAATTTATATATTAGTGATACTGTACTTGACTTGATTTTGTTATGAATGGTTCTGTAAAAATAACAATATTTTCTTTGTGACAAAATTTTTTTGCGGGTAACTTTGAAAATATTACTATTTTTTGTTACAACTGCGGAGCCAGTAAGGCATCATTGGTGAAATACTTAAAAAATTCTTTTTAAAAATTCATCATTTTACTATAATGGGAAAAATTATTTATTGTGTGGCTCTCTCTATGAAAGGTGATATTTTTCAAATTTTTAGGAGCATTTATTTTATGGTGCCATTAAAAATTTTAATCTTTGAGAATTATGATTTCATAATTTTTCATTAAATTGTTTATCTTTACTTCGATTTTATTTTCTTATTAAATGTTTGAAAATCATTAAAGATTGAACATCTACATGATTTAATTGGCCTATTTTTATAGTGTGCTATAATGATGGACTTGTTTTAAAGTTTTCTATAGTGAATGAAATATAGAGTCCTTAGTTTTAAATTTTAAATGGATTGATGCTCTTACAAAATCATTTTTGTCTTGGGGGAAATTAGATTAATAAATCTGAGCAAATCTTTAAATAACATTGTTCACAAAAAGTGAAGTTTTGGTGATATATTTGCTATAGAATGTATAAATTGAAGTCATGTTTTAATTGGCAGGTTTAATGATTATTTTTAGCGAAAAATATGGAAATTGAGAGAACTGTCTAATACTCATGTTACTGCAAATTTGGTTTGTGATTTTATTGACTTGTACAGAAGTTTTAGTGACATATTGTTTTTGTTCCATCTTTTATTCTGTATAATTATAACAACTTAAAACTTAAAAAGACTTATTTCTTTATTATTATTATTATTATTATTAGCTCACCTGGCAAAGCCATGATGAGCTTATGGTTTGGTAAAGTGTGCTTGAGTCCATGCATGCTGGTATCCATATACTTTAATCTTCTCCTCTGAAACTAATTGGCCAATTCAAATGAAATTTGGTGTGGAAGGTCCTTAGTAACTATAGATTAAAATTGTTTCCGACATGTAATCCTAGATCCAAGATGGCTTCTGTCATTAACATAAATAGAAAAAACCTATAAATGGCCATTACGAGTTTATTTATTTACTGATTTTGTTGAAATTTGAAACATGGAAATAGATGTCGGGGGATAAAACATATATAACATGTTTTTCTGTACAATTTTTCGTTTGTGCATTAAGTACGTTATATGCAAAAAAAGTCTATTTTTAGCCTAAATCTTTGAAAAACTCTGAAAGTACATTGCCAATTGAAAGGAAATTTAGTGTGAAAGGTCCTTGGGTGGTTTAGATTAAAAATTATAACTGCTACATTTATGTATGTCTGAAATCCAAGATGGCTGCCATTACTAAAAATAGCAAAATCATATAAATGGTCATTATGGGTTCCTTTATGTACCAATTTTAAACAATTTTAAATTTGACACAAAGAAAAAAGATTTCAGGCAAATTGAACATATGTAGTTGGTTTTTTCTGTACAATTATTTGTTTGTACAATAATTATGTAATATGCAAGTAAGGTCTATTTTAAGCCTAAATTTTTCTCTGAAAGTACATAACCATTGAAAGGAAATTTATGATAAATATTGCTGGAAATAATAGGAATGTGTTTGTTTATGTTTTACTGATTGGATATATTTTTAAAAGAAAATGCAAAAAATAAATAAGGTTGTTTTAGGTGAGCAATACAGGCCCTATTGGGCCTCTTTGTTTTTTTATTATTTTTATTTTAGTTATTTTTCTACGCAGTGCATGAAGTGATTGCCTAATAACTTGACACAACTGTTGAAATTAAGAACATAAGAACAAATCTTAATGCACAACATCATTGCTGTGTAAATGATGTTAGGTCACACATGACAGTCAGATTCAATACAGACTTTGCCACTGTGGCTATTTGTCACAAACATATCTTGTTAGGGTTAAAATGTTGAAATTTGGAAGAATTTTGAGAAAATGTGATAATACTGATTAAATACTTTAAAAAAAAAAGGAATTACATAATCGTAATGTTCGTACATTATGTTGATAATTATCTGTGATCAGGTGTTCAATGAATTTGAAAGAAACAGAAAGTTACTTTACTAAAAACATAAAATAGACCAGCTACATTTTTTTAAAATTTAGTATGTTTATGAAGTTGATTGTGTTCAAAGATTGTAGTTCATTATGTTAAATTTCCAAATTACCTAGTTTGTAATTGTTGAATAAATTTTTTTGTCATATCTGGATATTTTTTTTATTATTTCAATTTTTGTGGAAAGATTGTATACTGGATATGGTATTTTGTGTGAGATTTTTTCCAGAAAATCTTGCACTCACAGAAAACAAGTAATGGGCATTTTCCCATACAAAATATATTATTAACATTCTAGTTTCTGTACAAGCACTGCAATAACATGCATGTTTCCTCATAACTGAATCAATAACACCAGATTTTTAAATGTTTGGATCAACTAGTGATGGACTAGAACATATTTAAAAAATGAATTTACTGGTGACAGATGTTTGTTTAAAAATGCCAAGAGCTTTCTTCATTCTGTATTGGAGTTTTCATCTGTATCCAGTCTATAAAACTGAAAATATTGAATTATCAAACATGTTTCATCTTGACTACTGGTATTCACTTAAAATTACATTGTGCTAATATAAAGCTTGATAGGTTTTTCCCAAAAGGAATACTAGAATATTGTTCTGCTAGGCTAGAATAAACCATGATTATGATACATCGTTCTGTAGGTTCATCTCCTTCTACCTTATCTGGATATACTAGTATCTTAATTGTATCACATGACTTGGTAAACAAAGTGATCCTGCCATGTTTGACAAGAATGGTTGTTTCCTTGGTATGAATTTGCCCATATTGACAGGTGTGTTTGTACTTTCACAGCAGCAGCAAAACTTTTACTTGGAAGAAAAGCATGATTATCCAAATATCTACACCTTTTTATGTAACAAAAAGCCAATATCTGTGAAGTGTTGATCAATAGATAAAATTGGTTTTAACGTCCTAATCAAGAGTATTTCCTTGTATCGAGAGGTCACGAGCTATAGGTGAAGTTGCAGAAATTGTGGCAATGCACACAATTGAAGTGCTTGTTGCAGGAATTGTGCAGTTTTAAAGCACACTGATAACTTGCAATAAACCTATCTTGAATACCAAGGGATTGCCAGTCTAGTTGTTCTTTAACTTTGTGCCAAAAACCATATTTGTGGTGTTGCTGAATAGTAGTTTTAATGATGTCATCTTTTGCATATGGACAAATCATGACACAAGAATTAAATAGTTTCTTTTTAGATCAACTGGCTAAAGCCAGCTGAGCTTATGGCGTAGTGAAACAGGCATCTGTGCATAAACTGTAATCATCACCTCTGAAACCACTTGGCCTATTGGAAACAAATATGGTGTGAAAGGTCCCTAGGTGGGGTAGACTAAAGTTTGTACCAGGTCATCTGACCCAACATCTGATGGTCACTTTTACTGTAAACAAAAAAATGTATAAATGACCATTGTGGACTCTATTATCAGATGATTTTGTTCAAATTTGAAATTCTGAAAGAAGATAGCCAGTCATTTAACATATATTATAACCAATTTTCGCGATATATTCAAATGAGGTGTAATATTTTGTAAATTCTCTGAAAAAAATATTTATATATAATTGAAGACATTAATGTAAATTCCATTTTTTTTGTGTAATACATGCCATTTTTGTCCTACACATGATATTTTTAATTGGATGATGTTATATAAAATATTGGGTCTTTAACAAGGGGGTCCCAACTATATTGTATATGGGGTCCCATATATATTCAAATGAGGTGTAATATTTTGTAAATTCTCTGAAAAAATATTTATATATAATTGAAGACATTAATGTAAATTCCATTTTTTTTGTGTAATACATGCCATTTCTGTCCTACACATGATATTTTTAATTGGATGATGTTATATAAAATATTGGGTCTTTAACAAGGGGGTCCCAACAATATTGTATATGGGATCCCATATATATTCAAATGAGGTTTAATATTTTGTAAATTCTCTGAAAAAAATATTTATATATAATTGAAGACATTAATGTAAATTCCATTTTTTTGTGTAATACATGCCATTTTTGTCCTACACATGATATTTTTAATTGGATGATGTTATATAAAATATTGGGTCTTTAATAAGGGGGTCCCAACTATCTTGTATATGGGGTCCCATATATATTCAAATGAGGTGTAATATTTTGTAAATTCTCTGAAAAAAATATTTATATATAATTGAAGACATTAATGTAAATTCCATTTTTTTGTGTAATACATGCCATTTTTGTCCTACACATGATATTTTTAATTGTATGATGTTATATAAAATATTGGGTCTTTAACAAGAGGGTCCCAACTATATTGTATATGGGGTCCCATATATATTCAAATGAGGTGTAATATTTTGTAAATTTTCTGAAAAAAATATTTATATATAATTGAAGACATTAATGTAAATTCCATTTTTTTGTGTAATACATGCCATTTTTGTCCTACACATGATATTTTTAATTGGATGATGTTATATAAAATATTGGGTCTTTAATAAGGGGGTCCCAACTATCTTGTATATGGGGTCCCATATATATTCAAATGAGTTGTAATATTTTGTAAATTCTCTGAAAAAAATATTTCTATATAATTGAAGACATTAATGTAAATTCCATTTTTTTGTGTAATACATGCCATTTTTGTCCTACACATGATATTTTTAATTGTATGATGTTATATAAAATATTGGGTCTTTAACAAGAGGGTCCCAACTATATTGTATATGGGGTCCCATATATATTCAAACGAGGTGTAATATTTTGTAAATTTTCTGAAAAAAATATTTATATATAATTGAAGACATTAATGTAAATTCCATTTTTTTGTGTAATACATGCCATTTTTGTCCTACACATGATATTTTTAATTGGATGATGTTATATAAAATATTGGGTCTTTAACAAGGGGGTCCCAACTATCTTGTATATGGGGTCCCATATATATTCAAATGAGTTGTAATATTTTGTAAATTCTCTGAAAAAAATATTTCTATATAATTGAAGACATTAATGTAAATTCCATTTTTTTGTGTAATACATGCCATTTTTGTCCTACACATGATATTTTTAATTGGATGATGTTATATAAAATATTGGGTCTTTAACAAAGGGTCCCAACTATATTGTATATGGGGTCCCAACTATATTGTATATGGTGTATACTTTATTGGGCCTTCTCTTACATGGCCCAATAAATTTCGATAAATTTATTGGGTTCGACCCAAAAATTAGGTTTAAAAAGACATGACTGGTAGTCAAATAAGCACTAGAAAAAACTTTTATACATAGCTATACATGTGTTGTTGCATCATAAGATAGTTAGTTTTTGAACTTAATTTTCATCTAACTACAGTATTTCTGTGTGGTCCCAATATTTAGGTCTTATATGCAAGACCCAACACATTTGCAAGTTTAAGTATATATATATATATATATATATATATATATATATATATATATATATATATATATATATATATATATATACACACACACATACATATACATACACATACTCACATACACATATATACACACACATACATACATATATACATATATACACATACATACATATACACATACATACACACATAATATATATATATATATATATATATATATATATATACATACATACAAACATACATATATATATACACATACATATATACATATATACACATATCCACATACATACATATATAACACGCTTTTTTGTTTTTAACAATCACCAAGGGCGTAAAATAAATGTCACATGTACATAATCCAATTGACGCAAACATGTGCATAATAATATTTTACGTTACATTTTTAAACGTGTTTGATTTCAGTGTTTATGGAGAATTGCATTTAGGCATATTTGTTTCTGGGTAAATACAGTGTCTTAAGAAATATAATATGAAAAACTTATGTTGTAGTTTGGTTTCCAACTTTTCGGATAGCTGATCGCGCTGCGTTTTGAAAAACGTGAATCGCTTTGCTCCTAGCTTTTGTCCAAATGTTCTGGAAACTACCACTAGTACATTGTTAAAACCTTCTTCTTTAAAACACGATAAGATGTTTCGATCACCACCGTATTCTCCATCATCTTCGATTCCGTCATGAATAACACCTTTTTCATCAGTAAAACGGTAAGCAACTATATTATGTGTTGAAGATGTGACTTCAGGTATTGACAATAATTCACTTAGCCCATTTCTAACGTCTTGGATGGAACATGCCGACATAGCTCGACCAATAATAAAATTTCCGTTTTCGGTATAGGTATCTCCACTTGCAAATTTGTGTCGGTTTTTTATATAAAGGGCAGTGTGGAATACATCATTAGCTTTTGGTAAAGCCACTTTCTCCCTAAATACTGTTCCGCTTTTTTTATATACCAGTTTATCTCCGTATACTTTTGTGTCAATGTTCTGTTTATTAAGCTGACTCTGTACCTCGAACAAACGCTTTCTCTTTTCACGAACTGATTCTGGGAATTGTGGATTTATGCGGATTTTAGAATTATTGGACTTTAAAGCTCTTGCTTTACTTAAAACGAGTGCTCGATCACACTCTTGTAACCTTGCTATTACAACTCTTGGGTATCCATTTACACATTTGGGTGGGGGGCCTGATATGTGTGCATTAATTATTTGGATTGTTTTATCAATTTGCAGTTCATTTCTAAATATTGCAATCAGTTTTTCGCGGAGATTTTCCATGTCAGTTTCAACAAGACCAGTTACTACTATATTATCTTTCATGCTTCTAGTTTGGAGATCTGTTAACTGAGTTTGCTGAATGTCAATTTTTCTGATCTTATCTGACTATGTACCCCTTAAGTAATTTTAATTCATTGTTAACCGTTTTATTGTCTTCCGTAAGTTTCACAATGTGACATGTGTGTTCGTTTGTTTCTTTACTTATTGAATCTAAAGTTTCTTTTATACCATTTTTGTCATAAATATCATTCTGTACAAGTGTAATGTCATTTTCTAGAGACTTGATCTTTGAATCGTGCTCATCGATTCTACTAACAACAGTGTTAAGGGTATGCTTAATGTCCGATATTCCATTTAAAATTTCTCTTAACGTTTCTCTATAAGTGTTCTCAGACATACCTGTATCTATGTTTATGTTCGATGTACTACCTGTATTTCCTGTATGGTCAGTACAATTAGTGTTAACACCTGTATCGGTCATAATTAAACTGGTTTTCATACCTGGAGAACTACACACTTTTCTGTTGCTACTGTTTTGGTTTGATTTACCCGAATTTTTTCTTTTTCTCTTTCTTGACCTTCCCATAAGTGTCTTTCATTCGAATCTCTAGACTAACACAATCATTTCCATACCAAATTCAAAATTTAACTCTCCCTAAAACAGGATATTTTTGAGGTATTTTCACTCCGACATAATCGTGTCCGAAACCTTGGACAGTCACGTGAGATCTCTCTAAATTTAATAATAATTTATATGTGTAATTTCTGGACTAAAGGCTAAAAAAATATTTAGTTGGTTTTTCTCCATCTTCTATAAACTGAGCCCTTGATCTTATCAAACGCCCCTTCATTCTATTTTGTCTTATCGTTTTGAATTCTTCACGTTTATTTTGCCAAGATATCAGATTGTACAGTATTATCATTCTGTTCTAATTTACTTATTTCTTCTATAAGTTTACTTTCATTTAATTTGTTCTGTTTGTTTTTAAAGGTAGAATATGATATTGTTTTAGATCTTAGTTCTAAAAGAAGCATTTCGAAAAATAGTTGATCATCGATTCTAAACTGTAATTCGCTAATATGTTATTTATGTTTTCAATCTTAAATACTGGTATTATATATTGAACCTTTATTTTCTCGATCAGCTCCGTGATTGTTTTAACATATTTTTTATCTTTTAAGAGAGAATTATTGAATTTCCACAGGCCTGGTCCCCTTTTTAATTTATCGAATTGTATAAATAATACTACCCCGGAGTGGTCAGATCTGTACCTATTTTCTATTTTAACATCTATTTTAATATTTTGGCAATATTATCTTTAAACAAACAATCGGTATACCAATGGGCACAAACTGTGCACCTTTACTTGCTGATTTGTTTCTTTATTCATATGAATCAGAATTTTTACAGAACCTTGTCAAATCTGGAAAAAAGACTGTCGCTAAATCATTCAACTACACATACAATTATATATAGATGACGTTCTTTCTCTAAATAATCACAAATTTGGAGAATATGTGAATGTCATCTATCCAAGTGAGCTTGAAATAAAAGACACGACAGATTCTCCATGTTCTGCTTCATATTTGGACTTATACCTCAATTATGACACCCGTGAAAGGTTACATCTGAAGCTATACGACAAACGTGATGACTTCAATTTTTCTATTGTCAACTTTCCGTTTCTTTGCAGTAATATCCCTGGTTCTCCTGCGTATGGTGTATATGTTTCACAGTTAATACGGTACGGTAGAGCTTGTTCCCACTATGGGAACTTTCTGCAACGAAGCAAATTACTTACAATTAAATTGTTGACACAAGAATATTGCAAGCCTAGGCTAATCAGGGCCCTTAAAAAGTTTTATGGCCGTCATCACAATATTTTAATAAGTATGTAGACACTGTATCACAACTTATACTGGATATATTTGACTTAACATAGTTCTTTGTTCCTTTCATTCTCAAAATTGACTTACACGTGACGGGTGTAGCTAGCTAAACAGGAGGTGCTTACCCTTCCGGAGCACCCGGCCTCACTTCCTTGATGGAAGTTCACGTGTATCACCTATTTTGCCAGTTTGCAAAGTTTTTACTTTGTTTTTGGGATTGTGATATGGACAAGGAATGGTATGTTTGTTTTATTTATTTCTACATTAAATTTTGAAATTAATTTAAAACTAAGGTTTGTTCCCTCGTGCAAAGCATCCCTTACCTGGATTTGGATTTATATAATTTTGAAACTTTAGATTCAATAATTTTAAACTGTTTTGCTTATATTTTTTTTATCTATCAAATTTTTTGGTCTAAGTGTCACTGGTGAGGAATGAATTTCCGAAATGTGCACATCTGGCACATCAAAATTTAACTAGTATTTGTGTTATTTATTTACTACCCCTGAGCGGGTACCGCTGCTGGTGGAGTTAATCTCCCCGAGGGTTTCCATAACTCAGTAGGCAGTACTTTGTGCTGTCAGAAAATGTACCATTTAGCAAAATATTCAGCCGTATTAAATTTTGAAATTTATATAAAACTAAGGTTTGTTCCCTCGTGCATAGCATTACTTAGCTGGATTTGGAATTATATAATTTTGGAACTTTAGATTCAATAATTTTAAATGTTTGGCTTATATTTTTTTTTATCCTTCAAAGTTTTCGGTCTTAGTGTCACTGATGAGAAGTGAATTTCCGAAATGTGCACATCTGGCACATCAAAATTTAACTGGTATTTGTGTTATTTATTTATCTACATATTGGATTAAATTGCCACTTATTAGATAAAAGTATAATCTTGCTGGTTTTAATGGTTTTCTTTCTCTCTAGGTATATATTCTTTTTTCTGGAAATAGTTCCCTAAATGGAGCCGACATTATTTAAATATTTACATTCCTTAACGACTTGTTTTGCACTTTTAAAAATTTTCATATTTATAATTCATTGTCTCAAGATTTTGTTCGAGAACAAAGTTAAAATCCCCACAGATTACAGTATAACTATTTTCAAGTTTTTCAATATCTGCAAAGAGTTTTACATAAAGTTTGTATTGTCTGCATTAGGCCCCTATATATTGGCTAAAATAAATCTTTGTCATTTATATTAAGGTCTAATATAAAAAAGTTTGCAGAACAATCAATTTTCACTCTTTGCATTTTAAATTCAAAATTGTTTATTAAGAAATATTGCAACCCCTCTTGAATCAGTAGTATAAGAATTAAAAATACACTGGTATCCCCATTGGCTTTGTATGTACGGTTCTAATTTTTTATCAAATTGTGTATCTTATAGACAATATATATTGTATTTTTTGCATTTGAGGTAACTTAATACATCACGTCTTTTTTCTGAGTCTCCGAGTCCCTGACAGTTTACAGTTAAAATACTTAATGAAGCCGTATTTATAAAACATTAGTAATGTGCAACTGTTATATGGTTCACTGCACAAAACACAAAGCACAATATAGGCAGATGAAATATATACCTCATACATTATAATACTGAGAGAGAGAGAGAGAGTGTGTGTGTAAAAACGTTGATATGTATATAGAACTAGACACCTCAGGTCAAAGACTAGACCTTTCTACTTATCGCATACTCTATTTAGACAGGGAAATATAAATTTTTCCAAGACAGAAGCGTAATACAGTAAGCGTGTTTTATGCTGGTCAAAAAGATAAAAAACGGCGTGTTTTTTTTTTTCGCATTTACTCTGCCATAATACAGTATGCGATTCAAAACCGGTCTTATATTCTAAAAGATTTCATTTTAAATTTTTAAACTACATGATAATACATCAGTTGAAGTTAAACAGGATTTATATTCATGTTCATATTTACAATACATATACAAAATATATAGTGAGCTCAAGTAAGATCGCTTACGATACTTTGGAATGTAATATTTAGTTTTCAGCGCTAAATTGCGATAAATAATAATCATAAAGGCGTTTATATTAAGTTATATTATTTGGTTCTTAAATCTTATTATATCAATCAACTATTGTGACATATATGACATATTAAAGTATCATAAACGGATTTACCAGCACCGTAGCTCACCTGCAAAAACAAAGTTAAGACTTTAGGATATATATATATATATATATATATATATATATATATATATATATATATACCACTGTTCAATTACGGTATAAAATAGTCAGTAATACCCGGTATGTACTATTGAAATCACAGATTATTAAATGCTTCCCTGCCTACTTCAACTATGTGTTAAAACCTTAAAGGTCCAAGTTTTTCCCCAGACAGTCATGACACAACAACAAGTTTATTTTCAACATTATTTTTTTGTAAATATTTAATAGTCGAACCTGCGTCGAATACACCGTCGTCATCGAAACCATCATGAATACGACCTTATCTATCAACAAAACGATATGCTGTTATTTTGTGATCTGCGCGTATTGTACCTGGTCAAGTAGCATTTGCTTAAGGGCCTCGCGTGTTTCGTGATATGTATTGGTTGTTACTGCTCTACCTGATGTCACATTTGATATGTAAAATTTTATTTTTATATTTGTACATATATTTTGAAAGATTATTATTTTTAACACCCTTTACATAACCTCTCATATACCCTTTACATAACTATATAGATACATAGTTGATTGACACATGTTCACCTGTAATTGAGCAGTCATGTGGAAAAATCTCATGCTCTCACTGAAGCATATTTGTGCATGTTTGAAGTATTGAGTCAGTTTTTCTCCAGAGACAGCAGGGTATGAACATCTTGGTGTAATTCATATGCAGTCACGTTCTAACATTAACTTATCTGCTTTAAGTGAGTAGTTGAAGTGATCCCTCTGGGGTAAGTACAATTTTCTTTTTGCATTATGTTTACTAGTAACTGCTTAAAATATTCAGTTTGACATTCTCCAAGTCTAATGACAAATATTATGTGCAAAATTATGTATAAAGGTATATGTGTATCTTTTATTTAATCCAAAATATAAATATATACATATAAAAAAAATATTTTTTTTTTATGTTTTGTAAATAGTTTTTTAATATATATTTAGCATCTTTGTAGCTTTAGGTTAAAAGATATTTTCTAAATAAATTTTGGCATATCCTCAAACAATTAATACCAAAACTGTGTGAAATGTAGTGTAAGAGGTCAAATACCAGTACATCACAAATTAACAGTGTGATATGGAAAATTTGTACCTGTAAATAATGTGTTTATAGAAACAAATATAAATTGTATTTATAATATGTTTCTGAGATTTGTTTGTTTGCCAGTATTGTAGTTAACATAAATCTGTTAATTGTCTACAGGTTCATGTTGTGGAGAAATGAAGTATTGAACAGTATAGTAATTAAAGTATGGGAAAGGTATAGGAACAGTATAGTAAAAACAGTAAAGCACTAGTATATAAACAGTATATGTGCAGTAAAAGTAAAAAGGAGTAATAAGAATAGACAATCATGTTTCCGTGTGTTTCATGACTAAGTTGTAAATAATGTACTATATTGTAATTAGATGTAAATTATTGTAATAAATTTGTAAATATGTGATGATCTTCAATTTATTTATTTAAACAAAATAAAAATAATTACATATTGCAAGCAATAGCTGCTTGGATCATTCTGTGACATTTGGTGTCAGAAGTGGGATAAATATTGCTTGTTACATAAAGTGAAGAATTTAAATATTCTAAAAATAAATGTAGAAAAAAATGTGTATAAACTGTAAAATAATTTTTATAAGAGAAATGTATGTTTAAATTTTGTTTTCTTTGTTTCAGGTCAAAGTATTCTGAAAATTTAAGTAAGGGTTACAGTAAACACCGCCCATCAGTTTAACCCTGGCCAACAACTTAACCCTAGAGAGATCATTATCTGCTTGCTCTGAATTATGTAAGTAGTAATATTTAAAAGTTTTTGTTTGGGGTGACTGTGAATGTGGTATTGCACTGAGGAGTTCAGTATTATTATACATTCTATGTAAATGTCAATGTAATATTCGTTATGGAGGGTTTAGAAAGTCTTAAACAATCAGGTATTTCTCTTGGCTATGAAGGGGAAGATTTAAGGGCTTTTATAAAAGAGCAACAAGCTATACAACGTGATGAAAGAAATGCTTTGAGACTAAAAGAAAAGGAGAAATTTGAATTTGAATTAGAGTTAAACAGAAATGCTCTTGAAAAAGAGAGATTAGAGCATGAAAGGGAAAAGATAGAACATGAAAAGAGTAAAATAAAACATGAAGTAAAGTTAAAGCAACTGTTGCATGCACAGCAGCTAGAGTTATTAGACAAACAAGCCGAGTTGAAGGTAAGAAGTGATTCTGTTCCTCATGCTTCAGGGCTAAGTTACCCCAAAACCCCTAAAATACCAGCTTTTGAAGAGCACAAAGATGAAATGGACAGTTACCTACAGAGATTTGAAAGGTATGCCATTGCTCAAAAATGGGACCCAGCGAACTGGGCAATAAGTCTCAGTGCATTGGTGAAAGGAAGAGCTTTAGATGTTTATGCTCTTATGCCTCCAGATCAGGCTAATGATTATGAATTATTGAGGTCAGCCTTATTGAAAAGGTATGATTTGACTGAGGATGGGTTTAAGCGCAAATTTCGTTATTCACGTCCAGAGCAAGGGGAGACTTTTGCTCAATTTGCTGTTAGGCTTGGAAGTTATTTAAACAAGTGGGTTGATATGTCAAGGATAGAGAAAACATATGATAGTTTGTATGATCTTGTCTTACGAGATCAATTTGTTCATATCTGTAATAGGGAATTGGCATTATTTCTTAAAGAACGGGTTCCCAAGTCTATTAATGAAATGGCAAGTTTAGCCGAACAGTTCCGTGAAGCAAGATATACCAGTTTATCAAATCTCGTTGCTAAAGGTAACGTATCTCATACAGCACATCATTTGTTAACATACAGTCAAGGTCAACCAAAAAATTTAACAAAGGTAGGACAGAGAGCTTTGGTGGTGGTCAAAGTGGTAGTCAACAAAATCAGGGATCAACCCAACGTAAACCATTCGTTCCAAAAAGTGAACGCACATGTTATAAATGTGGGGAACAAGGTCATATTGCTCCTGACTGTTTATCTAGTAAGAATAGGGTTAATGTTTTGGTTGAAAACAATAGTACTGTTGAGTTAAATAACAATAATAATAGTAATGGAGATAGTTTGCCTAGCTTGTGTGGTGCCTGTATTGTTCCAACTAATACATTAACTGACTCTATGCCAGATAGTTCAACAACTACACTTAGCTTGTTATGTCACAAGAGTAATGTTATCATGCCTACTGCATCAGGTTTTTGTGATGAAAATCCTGTATCTGTTTTACGTGATACTGGCTGCAGTGGTATTGTTGTTCGCCGTGATAAGATCAACAAAGATAACATGACTGGTAAGATTCAGTTTTGTATATTGGCAAATGGTACAACTGTAGAAGCACCAGTGGCTAAGGTTAGTATAGACACTCCATATTTATCTGGTATATTTGATGCTTGGTGTATGGAAGATCCAGTGTATGATTTAATTTTCGGGAATTTGAGTGAAGCTAGAAAACCAGGTGACCCAGATCCAGAATGGAAACCGATTAATGTAGTTAAAACAATACAACAAACCAAAGAAGAACAGAAACCCGTAGTTAAATTAAAAGTTCCAGATATTATAAAGTCTGAGGTATCACCAGAAGAAGTCAAAGATGCACAACAAAAGGACCAAACTTTAGAAAAGATAAGGCATTATGCATCTAGTGGACAGTCAGTAAAAATGAAATCAGGCTCAGTTAGATGGTTTTATAAAAATGGTTTAATTTACAGGGAGTTTAGCTCACCATCTATGGTGAATAAAGTTTACAAGCAATTACTTGTACCACAGGCATACAGGACAGTGGTTATAAAATTAGCTCATGAGTCTATCATGTCAGGACATCTGGGTACAGGTAGGACAGTGGACAGAATATTGTCTGAATTTTATTGGCCTGGTATTACAGCTGATGCTAGGAGGTTTTGTCAATCATGTGATATATGTCAGAGAATGGTGTCAAAAGGCAAGACAATGAAAGTACCTCTACAAGCAATGCCAATAATAGATGAGCCTTTTAAGCGTGTGGCAGTTGATTTAATAGGCCCTCTTTATCCTGCTACAGATAGAGGTAAGCGATATATATTAACACTTGTTGATTATGCCACAAGGTATCCAGAAGCTATAGCATTGTCATCTATAGACACTGAGAGAGTTGCTGAAGCTCTTGTCGACATATATTCAAGAATTGGTATTCCAGAAGAAATGCTCACAGACATGGGGTCTCCGTTTACTTCAAATCTGTTAGCCGAAGTTAGTAGATTACTATCAATAAAATAATTAACAACCACACCATACCACCCCATGTGTAATGGCTTAGTTGAGCGCTTTAATGGGACTCTAAAACAAATGTTAAAGCGAATGTGTAGTGAAAGACCTATGGACTGGGACAAATATTTAAATGCTGCTCTCTTTGCTTTTGGTGAGGTACCACTAGAAAGTTTAGGGTTTTCTCCATTTGAAATGGTTTATGGTCATTCTGTGCGTGGACCTATGGCAATATTAAAAGAATTATGGACCAAAGAAATCAAAGATCCCCAGGTAAAGTCCACCTATCAGTATGTTGTAGATCTTAGGGAGCGACTGGAGTCAACATGTCAAAGTGCAGCAGAGAATCTGGTTAAGGCAAGTAAGAGATAAAAACGTTATTATAACAAAAATGCAAGGCATCGGTCCATGAAAGTAGGTGAGAAAGTTTTAGTTCTGCTACCAACTGACAACAACAAGCTTTTGATGCAGTGGAAGGGTCCTTTTTCTATAATAGAAAGACTAGGAAAAGTTGACTACAAAATCAACATGAATGGTAAGTCTAAAACATATCACGCCAACCAACTTAAACGTTATATAGGAAGAAATAATGAGCGTCCAAAACAAGTTCACCAACATTAATAAGTCGCCATCTATTGTCAAATCTGAGGGACCAGATCAAGTAAACCTCAACACAAATCTTTCTGAAAGTCAACTTGGTGAAGTGAAACAATTACTTCATGAATTTGAAGATGTTTTCAGTGATATCCCAGGGTACACCATCCTTATTCAACACATTAGAACAACTACAGATAAGGCGATAAGAGACAAAGCACATCCTATACCATATGCAATGATAGATACTGTAAACAAAGAAATAGAAAAGATGAGAGAGCTAAATGTTATAGAGCCTTCAGAAAGTCCATATTCAGCTAACATTGTCTTGGTGAAGAAAAAAGATAATACCTTCCGTGTGTGCCTAGATTTTCGTTCTTTAAATAAAATAACTTTTTTTGATGCTGAGCCAATGCCAAATGCAGAGGAAATTTTTGTTAAGTTTGCAGGCCATACTTATTATTCCACTTTAGACATGGCTAAAGGTTATTGGCAGGTACCATTATCTCCTAGTGCTAAAGAAAAGACTGCTTTTCAAACTCCTAAAGGGCTATACGAGTGCCGTACTATGCCTTTTGGTCTTGTCACAGCCAGTGCATCATTTTCACGCCTCATGAGAAAGCTCCTAGATGGTATGAGCAATGTCGATAACTTATTGATGATATTATCTTGTTTACAAACACATTTGAACATCACTTACAAATTTTAAGAAATTTGTTGTGTAGAGTGCGTGATGCAAATTTAACGGTAAAACCAATTAAGTGTAACTTATTTTTCAACTCATTAGAATGCTTAGGTCATTATGTTGGTGAAGATCAGCTAAAACCACATCCAGATAAGGTACGTGCAATTGATGTTGCTGAAAGACCCAAGACAAAGAAAGAAGTAAGGTCATTTCTTGGGCTAGTAGGATTTTATAGAAAATTTGTTCCAAATTTTGCACAAATTGCGTTACCACTTACTGATCTCACAAAGAAAGGCAAGTCTAATAAAGTTGAGTGGTCCAGTGCTCAGGAAAAAGCTTTTCTCGCACTTAAAAGGGCTTTAACAGCACCGCCTATACTTAAACTACCACGTATGGCAGATCCTTTCTATTTACAAACGGATGCTTCAGATAAGGGTCTAGAGGCTGTCCTTCTACAGGTTGAAGAATGTAAGAAATTACACGTGGCTTACGCAAGTAGAAAGCTTAAGGCTAATGAAATTGCTTATTCTACAATAGAGAAAGAATGTCTAGCCATTGTCTGGTCTGTATTGAAATTTAACAGGTATTTATATGGGCGGGAGTTTGTGATAGAAACTGATCACATGCCGCTCATATACTTGAACAAATCAAAGTTAGCAAATGCAAGGCTTATGCGGTAGGCAATAAGTCTTCAGCCTTACAGGTTTCATATTATGTCAATCAAAGGTAAGGAAAATGTAGGAGCAGATTATTTAAGTCGAGTGTAAGGTAAGTCACATATAAAATGTAACCGAATAAAAAGTATTGCATACTTTTCCAAAAAGGGGGAGGTAATGTCACATTTGATATGTAAAATTTTATGTTTTATATTTGTACATATATTTTGAAAGATTATTATTTTTAACACCCTTTACATAACCCCTCATATACCCTTTACATAACCTCTCATATACCCTTAACATAACTATATAGATACATAGTTGATTGACACATGTTCACCTGTGCTTGAGCAGTCATGTGGAAAAATCTCATGCTCTCACTGAAGCATATTTGTGCATGTTTGAAGTATTGAGTCAGTTTTTCTCCAGAAACAGCAGGGTATGAACATCTTGGTGTAATTCATATGCAGTCACGTTCTAACATTAACTTATCTGCTTTAAGTGAGCAGTTGAAGTGTTCCCTCTGGGGTAAGTACAATTCTCTTTTTGCATTATGTTTACTAGTAACTGCTTAAAATATTCAGTTTGACATTCTCCAAGTCTTATGACAAATATTATGTGCAAAATTATGTATAAAGGTATATGTGTATCTTTTATTTAATCCAAAATATAAATATATACATATAAAAAAAGTATTTTTTTTTTTATGTTTTGTAAATAGTTTTTTAATATATATTTAGCATCTTTGTAGCTTTAGGTTAAAAGATAATTTCTAAATAAATTTTGGTATATCCTCAAACAATTAATACCAAAACTGTGTGAAATGTAGTGTAAGAGGTCAAATACCAGTACATCACAAATTAACAGTGTGATATGGAAAATTTGTACCTGTAAATAATATGTTTATAGAAATAAATATAAATTGTATTTATAATATGTTTTGAGATTTGTTTGTTTGCCAGTATTGTAGTTAACATAAATCTGTTAATTGTCTACAGGTTCATGTTGTGGAGAAATGAAGTATTGAACAGTATAGTAATTAAAGTATGGGAAAGGTATAGGAACAGTATAGTAAAAACAGTAAAGCAACAGTATATAAACAGTATATGTGCAGTAAAAGTAAAAAGGAGTAATAAGAATAGACAATCATGTTTCCGTGTGTTTCATGACTAAGTTGTAAATAATGTACTATATTGTAATTAGATGTAAATTATTGTAATAAATTTGTAAATATGTGATGATCTTCAATTTATTTATTTAAACAAAATAAAAATAATTACATATTGCAAGCAATAGCTGCTTGGATCATTCTGTGACATTTGGTGTCAGAAGTGGGATAAATATTGCTTGTTACATAAAGTGAAGAATTTAAATATTCTAAAAATAAATGTAGAAAAAAATGTGTATAAACTGTAAAATAATTTTTATAAGAGAAATGTATGTTTAAATTTTGTTTTCTTTGTTTCAGGTCAAAGTATTCTGAAAATTTAAGTAAGGGTTACAGTAAACACCGCCCATCAGTTTAACCCTGGCCAACAACTTAACCCTAGAGAGATCACTATCTGCTTGCTCTGAATTATGTAAGTAGTAATATTTAAAAGTTTTTGATTGGGGTGACTGTGAATGTGGTATTGCACTGAGGAGTTCAGTATTATTATACATTCTATGTAAATGTCAAAAAACGTCTAATATTCGTTATGGAGGGTTTAGAAAGTCTTAAACAATCAGGTATTTCTCTTGGCTATGAAGGGGAAGATTTAAGGGCTTTTATAAAAGAGCAACAAGCTATACAACGTGATGAAAGAAATGCTTTGAGACTAAAAGAAAAGGAGAAATTTGAATTTGAATTAGAGTTAAACAGAAATGCTCTTGAAAAAGAGAGATTAGAGCATGAAAGGGAAAAGATAGAACATGAAAAGAGTAAAATAAAACATGAAGTAAAGTTAAAGCAACTGTTGCATGCACAGCAGCTAGAGTTATTAGACAAACAAGCCGAGTTGAAGGTAAGAAGTGATTCTGTTCCTCATGCTTCAGGGCTAAGTTACCCCAAAACCCCTAAAATACCAGCTTTTGAAGAGCACAAAGATGAAATGGACAGTTACCTACAGAGATTTGAAAGGTATGCCATTGCTCAAAAATGGGACCCAGCGAACTGGGCAATAAGTCTCAGTGCATTGGTGAAAGGAAGAGCTTTAGATGTTTATGCTCTTATGCCTCCAGATCAGGCTAATGATTATGAATTATTGAGGTCAGCCTTATTGAAAAGGTATGATTTGACTGAGGATGGGTTTAAGCGCAAATTTCGTTATTCACGTCCAGAGCAAGGGGAGACTTTTGCTCAATTTGCTGTTAGGCTTGGAAGTTATTTAAACAAGTGGGTTGATATGTCAAGGATAGAGAAAACATATGATAGTTTGTATGATCTTGTCTTACGAGATCAATTTGTTCATATCTGTAATAGGGAATTGGCATTATTTCTTAAAGAACGGGTTCCCAAGTCTATTAATGAAATGGCAAGTTTAGCCGAACAGTTCCGTGAAGCAAGATATACCAGTTTATCAAATCTCGTTGCTAAAGGTAACGTATCTCATACAGCACATCATTTGTTAACATACAGTCAAGGTCAACCAAAAAATTTAACAAAGGTAGGACAGAGAGCTTTGGTGGTGGTCAAAGTGGTAGTCAACAAAATCAGGGATCAACCCAACGTAAACCATTCGTTCCAAAAAGTGAACGCACATGTTATAAATGTGGGGAACAAGGTCATATTGCTCCTGACTGTTTATCTAGTAAGAATAGGGTTAATGTTTTGGTTGAAAACAATAGTACTGTTGAGTTAAATAACAATAATAATAGTAATGGAGATAGTTTGCCTAGCTTGTGTGGTGCCTGTATTGTTCCAACTAATACATTAACTGACTCTATGCCAGATAGTTCAACAACTACACTTAGCTTGTTATGTCACAAGAGTAATGTTATCATGCCTACTGCATCAGGTTTTTGTGATGAAAATCCTGTATCTGTTTTACGTGATACTGGCTGCAGTGGTATTGTTGTTCGCCGTGATAAGATCAACAAAGATAACATGACTGGTAAGATTCAGTTTTGTATATTGGCAAATGGTACAACTGTAGAAGCACCAGTGGCTAAGGTTAGTATAGACACTCCATATTTATCTGGTATATTTGATGCTTGGTGTATGGAAGATCCAGTGTATGATTTAATTTTCGGGAATTTGAGTGAAGCTAAAAAACCAGGTGACCCAGATCCAGAATGGAAACCGATTAATGTAGTTAAAACAATACAACAAACCAAAGAAGAACAGAAACCAGTAGTTAAATTAAAAGTTCCAGATATTATAAAGTCTGAGGTATCACCAGAAGAAGTCAAAGATGCACAACAAAAGGACCAAACTTTAGAAAAGATAAGGCATTATGCATCTAGTGGACAGTCAGTAAAAATGAAATCAGGCTCAGTTAGATGGTTTTATAAAAATGGTTTAATTTACAGGGAGTTTAGCTCACCATCTATGGTGAATAAAGTTTACAAGCAATTACTTGTACCACAGGCATACAGGACAGTGGTTATAAAATTAGCTCATGAGTCTATCATGTCAGGACATCTGGGTACAGGTAGGACAGTGGACAGAATATTGTCTGAATTTTATTGGCCTGGTATTACAGCTGATGCTAGGAGGTTTTGTCAATCATGTGATATATGTCAGAGAATGGTGTCAAAAGGCAAGACAATGAAAGTACCTCTACAAGCAATGCCAATAATAGATGAGCCTTTTAAGCGTGTGGCAGTTGATTTAATAGGCCCTCTTTATCCTGCTACAGATAGAGGTAAGCGATATATATTAACACTTGTTGATTATGCCACAAGGTATCCAGAAGCTATAGCATTGTCATCTATAGACACTGAGAGAGTTGCTGAAGCTCTTGTCGACATATATTCAAGAATTGGTATTCCAGAAGAAATGCTCACAGACATGGGGTCTCAGTTTACTTCAAATCTGTTAGCCGAGGTTAGTAGATTACTATCAATAAAATAATTAACAACCACACCATACCACCCCATGTGTAATGGCTTAGTTGAGCGCTTTAATGGGACTCTAAAACAAATGTTAAAGCGAATGTGTAGTGAAAGACCTATGGACTGGGACAAATATTTAAATGCTGCTCTCTTTGCTTTTGGTGAGGTACCACTAGAAAGTTTAGGGTTTTCTCCATTTGAAATGATTTATGGTCATTCTGTGCGTGGACCTATGGCAATATTAAAAGAATTATGGACCAAAGAAATCAAAGATCCCCAGGTAAAGTCCACCTATCAGTATGTTGTAGATCTTAGGGAGCGACTGGAGTCAACATGTCAAAGTGCAGCAAAGAATCTGGTTAAGGCAAGTAAGAGATAAAAACGTTATTATAACAAAAATGCAAGGCATCGGTCCATGAAAGTAGGTGAGAAAGTTTTAGTTCTGCTACCAACTGACAACAACAAGCTTTTGATGCAGTGGAAGGGTCCTTTTTCTATAATAGAAAGACTAGGAAAAGTTGACTACAAAATCAACATGAATGGTAAGTCTAAAACATATCACGCCAACCAACTTAAACGTTATATAGGAAGAAATAATGAGCGTCCAAAACAAGTTCACCAACATTAATAAGTCGCCATCTATTGTCAAATCTGAGGGACCAGATCAAGTAAACCTCAACACAAATCTTTCTGAAAGTCAACTTGGTGAAGTGAAACAATTACTTCATGAATTTGAAGATGTTTTCAGTGATATCCCAGGGTACACCATCCTTATTCAACACATTAGAACAACTACAGATAAGGCGATAAGAGACAAAGCACATCCTATACCATATGCAATGATAGATACTGTAAACAAAGAAATAGAAAAGATGAGAGAGCTAAATGTTATAGAGCCTTCAGAAAGTCCATATTCAGCTAACATTGTCTTGGTGAAGAAAAAAGATAATACCTTCCGTGTGTGCCTAGATTTTCGTTCTTTAAATAAAATAACTTTTTTTGATGCTGAGCCAATGCCAAATGCAGAGGAAATTTTTGTTAAGTTTGCAGGCCATACTTATTATTCCACTTTAGACATGGCTAAAGGTTATTGGCAGGTACCATTATCTCCTAGTGCTAAAGAAAAGACTGCTTTTCAAACTCCTAAAGGGCTATACGAGTGCCGTACTATGCCTTTTGGTCTTGTCACAGCCAGTGCATCATTTTCACGCCTCATGAGAAAGCTCCTAGATGGTATGAGCAATGTCGATAACTTATTGATGATATTATCTTGTTTACAAACACATTTGAACATCACTTACAAATTTTAAGAAATTTGTTGTGTAGAGTGCGTGATGCAAATTTAACGGTAAAACCAATTAAGTGTAACTTATTTTTCAACTCATTAGAATGCTTAGGTCATTATGTTGGTGAAGATCAGCTAAAACCACATCCAGATAAGGTACGTGCAATTGATGTTGCTGAAAGACCCAAGACAAAGAAAGAAGTAAGGTCATTTCTTGGGCTAGTAGGATTTTATAGAAAATTTGTTCCAAATTTTGCACAAATTGCGTTACCACTTACTGATCTCACAAAGAAAGGCAAGTCTAATAAAGTTGAGTGGTCCAGTGCTCAGGAAAAAGCTTTTCTCGCACTTAAAAGGGCTTTAACAGCACCGCCTATACTTAAACTACCACGTATGGCAGATCCTTTCTATTTACAAACGGATGCTTCAGATAAGGGTCTAGAGGCTGTCCTTCTACAGGTTGAAGAATGTAAGAAATTACACGTGGCTTACGCAAGTAGAAAGCTTAAGGCTAATGAAATTGCTTATTCTACAATAGAGAAAGAATGTCTAGCCATTGTCTGGTCTGTATTGAAATTTAACAGGTATTTATATGGGCGGGAGTTTGTGATAGAAACTGATCACATGCCGCTCATATACTTGAACAAATCAAAGTTAGCAAATGCAAGGCTTATGCGGTGGGCAATAAGTCTTCAGCCTTACAGGTTTCATATTATGTCAATCAAAGGTAAGGAAAATGTAGGAGCAGATTATTTAAGTCGAGTGTAAGGTAAGTCACATATAAAATGTAACCGAATAAAAAGTATTGCATACTTTTCCAAAAAGGGGGAGGTAATGTCACATTTGATATGTAAAATTTTATGTTTTATATTTGTACATATATTTTGAAAGATTATTATTTTTAACACCCTTTACATAACCCCTCATATACCCTTTACATAACCTCTCATATACCCTTAACATAACTATATAGATACATAGTTGATTGACACATGTTCACCTGTGCTTGAGCAGTCATGTGGAAAAATCTCATGCTCTCACTGAAGCATATTTGTGCATGTTTGAAGTATTGAGTCAGTTTTTCTCCAGAAACAGCAGGGTATGAACATCTTGGTGTAATTCATATGCAGTCACGTTCTAACATTAACTTATCTGCTTTAAGTGAGCAGTTGAAGTGTTCCCTCTGGGGTAAGTACAATTCTCTTTTTGCATTATGTTTACTAGTAACTGCTTAAAATATTCAGTTTGACATTCTCCAAGTCTTATGACAAATATTATGTGCAAAATTATGTATAAAGGTATATGTGTATCTTTTATTAATCCAAAATATAAATATATACATATAAATTTTTTTTTTTTTTTATGTTTTGTAAATAGTTCTTTAATAAATATTTAGCATCTTTGTAGCTTTAGGTTAAAAGATATTTTCTAAATAAATTTTGGCATATACTCAAACAATTAATACCAAAACTGGGTGAAATGTAGTGTAAGAGGTCAAATACCAGTACATCACAAATTAACAGTGTGATATGGAAAATTTGTACCTGAAAATAATATGTTTATAGAAATAAATAAAAATTGTATTTATAATATGTTTCTGAGATTTGTTTGTTTGCCAGTATTGTAGTTAACATAAATCTGTTAATTGTCTACAGGTTCATGTTGTGGAGAAATGAAGTATTGAACAGTATAGTAATTAAAGTATGGGAAAGGTATAGGAACAGTATAGTAAAAACAGTGCAGCAGTGAAGTAATAGTATATGAACAGTATAGTAAAAACAGTAAAGCAACAGTATATAAACAGTATATGTGCAGTAAAAGTAAAAAGGAGTAATAAGAATAGACAATCATGTTTCCGTGTGTTTCATGACTAAGTTGTAAAAAATGTACTATTTTGTAATTAGATGTAAATTATTGTAATAAATTTGTAAATATGTGATGATCTTCAATTTTTTTATTTAAAAAAAAATAAAAATAATTACATATTGCAAGCAATAGCTGCTTGGATCATTTTGTGACACCTGTAAACTCGTTTCCTCTGTCCCGCAATAGTTTACTTTCACTTATATGATCTAATTTTATATCACTTTTTTCGGGATCTAAAATTTCTGAGGCTTTTGGGACCGACACTTTATTTCTATATTATTTCCGTTTTCTGTGAAAATTAATTTATCGCCTCTGATTTTGGTTTTCACATTTCTTTTTCATATTTTTTTTTTGAAGAGCATACATACTTTTGCGTTTTTCGCGTATTTCATCTGGGGACTGTGGAGATATTTTAACCGGATCTATTTCTAATCTTCTTTCCCTTGCTGTATTCAGTACTAATTCTTTTTCATTATAGTCAATGACGGGGAGATTTTCCATTTTGTTTTTGTCCAAACCTATGTATTCTATCAATCCTGATATTTTCTTTTATTCCTAACTTTACTCTAACAAATTGTGCAAATTTTCCTTTTAAGTTTTCATTTTCTTCTTCTTTCCATCCATTTATGATAATGTTTTCTCTCATATTTCTACCTATTATATCAGTAATCTGTTTTTGTTGGGATTCCACTTTACGTTCTAATTTGTCAATGTACCCTTTCATAATACTCATTTCTTTTATTAGATGTTTGTTTTGTTCTTGAATGACATTAACTACACTACCAATGTGATCACTTTCATCAATCACACACTGTATTTGTCTTCTAGTCCCCCTGTCCTGTGTATATCGTTTGACAATTCATCAAATTTTTCATTTTGTGTATCAAATTTGGTGTTTATCTTATTTACTGTTAATTGTACATCTAAAATAAGGCGCATGAAACTTTCATTTGATGTTAAAGAACTGACTGACACTATCGGCTTTCTCTTGGAGACTGTCCAAAGACGCCGTGTTTTCTTTGTTGTTTATATTTTTTCTTGACTCACCTCTTTGTTCACATTTTCTTTTCCTTTCGGAGTCGCCTGACATATTATTCATATTCCATGTTTTGATTAACAATTCTTACACAGTTGGAATATCTTGTTACTCCATTTAGGGGTAGTTAAGTCGACTTTTTGACTTCCGTTGTGCAGAGCTAGAAAAGGCGTCTGTTGACCAGCCCGTCATATTGGTAATCCCTTATTTATGTATTTATTTATTTATTTACAATGTCATTTCTTTTTGAAATACACTGCGCCCGTATTGTCAAGATATTAAATCCTTATTTGATAATTTATCCACTGATAAAACACACAAAGAAACAGAAAATTTAGTGCATTAAACCGAAAAAGAGTTTTTTCTTAAAAATAATTCATTGAAAGTTTCAGAATTTAAGCTTGCATTTTAGTTAATATTTAATTTTGTCTAGAGCATCTTTATAGTATAAAATTTAAAAAAATAATAAAACATCAAAATTTTGCATTATGTATTATTTGCAACTAATACCCGCAATGTCACAACATTTAATTACTTTGTTTATTCATTAAAATATTTCAGTACTTTAGTTGTTACAGTAAGCGTTGCTATTGGAAAATCATAGGTTTAGATAAGGGAAACTTAAAAACGCTGCCAAACATCATTTTCATCCCAGTTTAAATTAACAAAAATATTTACAATTAAAATTGTTTTTAAAATCATTAGGCTTATATTTTGGCGCACAGAGCAATTTTCACAAGCGTTTTTAGTAAATGATGCAAACGCTTTGTCTGTTTTGAATACTTTATATACGAGATGCATGCGTGTACATCCTCTCTATTTCCGTGCTACTAACGATGTATAGACGTCCCATGTACATTATCTTTCTTCCCTCATTCCGTTTCCAGCTGTGAGTTGCGGAGATACCCAGAGGATGCAGAGGGAATACAGCGGACTTTTAACGGATGGTAACGGACATAGAGCGATTGTTGCTCGTATATGTCGCGGATTTACATCGTATACGTACAACACGGAAAGTTCATCCGTTCTAAAAGTTTTGTGCAGCTCAAAAGTTTTTGCATGGATAAAATCGCTATGGACGGATGCACGATGGATAGAGCGCATAAAGCACATAAGCAATGGGTATACAACAATTAATCCTGAGAGATAAATAATATTGCACTCGTCGGGAATAGCCACATGAATAATTGCTGATGCGACGTTAAACAATACTACAACCAGCAAACCAACCAATCAACAATCTAACGGATCAGACTATTGTTTTCATGACAATAGATTTGACTAACACTGACAGAATGATTATCATCAACATCATACTCGGTCTCATTAGCTATATTTTCCGCCTGAAGCTCTTCAGATTTCGTACATGTTGCTTACATGATACTTTATCTGTTGTTTTTTTTTTATTGCTCATTCCTTATTAATCTCCCACAATTCCCCGATTTACTATCTTAACTATGGTTTTGAATACAAGTATATAATCAATTGTTTGGCAAAACAAAGTTTTTTTTTTATTTTAAGCACTGTTTTGAATACAAGTATATAATCAACTGTTTGGCAAAACAAAGTTTTTTACAAGTACAAATTATATAATCAATTGTTTGGCAACTGCAAATTATTTAAAAAAAATTGTTCAATTAATTTAAATTATGTCACATAACAGTGATTTTGTAAAACCAAAAAAAATATATATATTTTAAGGTTTTAGCTATATCTACATATCAGTCAGTATCACACGTGTTTCAAAATAATAATTACACTAAAAAGTAAACATTCATAAAATCTCTTCCATGCACCAATGTTAGTCATAAAATTCAGAAATTAAAAAAAAAAAAAAAAAAAAAAAAAAAAAAAGTGGCCTCACTGGGATTTGAACCCTCGACCCTTGGGTTGCTAGAATTGAAATTGAAAAAGGTCGAAAAAAGCGACTTGTATTTTACAGAATTTCATAAAAATTGTCAAACATATGTTTCTTCACATAAGAAAATGATGTTTGGAAAAAGACTTCACCTAAATTTATTTATTATTGTAATTTTGGTAAAAAAGTACTATTTACAATGTAGCTATGGCAACCTAAAATGTAAAAAAAAATAAAATCTCTTCCATGCACCATTGTACGTCATAAAATTCAGAAATTAAAAAAAAGTAGCCTCAGTGGGATTTGAATCCTCGACCCTTGGGTTGCTAGAATTAAAAAAGGTAAAGGTCGAAAAAAAGCGACCTGTACTTTACAGAATTTCATAAAAATTGTCAAACATATGTTTCTCCACATAAACAAATGATGTTTGGAAAAAGAATTTACCTAAATTTATTCATTATTGTAAATTTGGTAAAAAAGTACTATTTACAATGTTTAAAAAATAAACGCAAAAACGCGTAACCTAATTTTTCACAAAAATAATTGAAATTCACAAACTTGGTATATAAGATGCTTTAAATGCCAAATATCACATCAGATTTTATCTCAGTGAAGTGGTCTTGGAGAAGATTTATTTAGGTTTTCAACTATGTAGGTCAATGTGACCTACATTTAGTAGCTATGACAACCAAAAACACAAATCTGAAAGACAATGTTCTATAGATGCTTTTGACCAAGTTTGAACTTTGTGCTCAGGTGAGCTAAAAAAACGATAAAAAACCAACATAAAAATTATAAAAACGAAATAAAACAAGACATGGAAACTCCATGAAAACCTGGTTTGCCTATCCAAAGTTTGGGATTTTACAGTTAATATTTGTTTGAGTAGTCTCTAGCTTTATGAAATTTTAGCTGTAAATTTATGTTACAGCGTCAAGGATTAATCTAAATACAAGGTCATGTGTGCGAGTTTTGTGTTAGTGTTTCTAATCATCTGCTTTGTACTAGTACACAGTGACTTTAAGAGTATTAGTACATTCCGCGAATGTTGCAAATACTCAGTTCATTAAACTGGTACCAAGTCAACCAGTAAAGGGCTACTTGAGGTTGACCAAGATAGACCCTCAGCAGTGACATACCTTGGCCCTTTTGGGTTGAACTATTTGAACCATTGGAACAAATTGTAACAATTAAATTGTCAGTTTCAATATTTATATTTAACATTAGATATGTTTCTTTGAAATAGATGTGTCGCCTGACACTGCATAGTACAGTCGCGATTTCGAGGGATTCAGTTTTGAGAGGTATTCAATTTTGAAAGGTATTTTCGGTCCCAACAATATTTGTTCTTAACTCTATATTAAAAAGGTCTCAATTTTTGGAGTCCTATTTTGAGAAGTATTCGATTTTGCAAACAAATTTGCAGGTCCCAAAAGCCAATAATCAACTGATTTGGGACTCGATGGTGAGAGGTATTGTCTCACCTATTGTTGTAAGCAGCCATTGTATCAAATCACACCTTACATTTACTCAGGCATCCAAGTGTGTTAAGGTGTTTTCAATATAGAAGTGATAAATAAAAGTCGACTGAAGTTAACAATATAAAATGTATAAGTTAATTAAGTTCTGCTATAATCACTTTGTCAGCAAAACACAAAACTGATATCATATGTCGTATTCCCTGCATACGGTTGTAATTTTGTTCTGGGACCCAGTCTACCTAGGGGGATAACTGGATCATGATATTTCACTGGTGTTATTATTCTTATGAAGAAATGGCAACTGAAATGAGGTGTGTAAAGAGAAAGATGCACTTAATAGATATCAGGTACAATGCCATCATGAATGTCGCATATTTTTGTACCAAATCTATGTAAATAATTTCAAATAATTTCTGTTATTTTGTACCTGTAAAAATACCTACAAATTGTTTTGTTTTATTCAATTACCCAACAATTTAGAAAGAACAATATTTAATAAAGGAAAACAATAAAATGCATTAAAATCAGTCTGTTTAGTAATTCATTTATTTAACTTTAGTAGGACCCAGTTTTGAGAAGTGCTCGATTTTGAGAGGTATTTTGGATTTCCCTTGGGCCTCTCAAAATCGACTGTAGTTGACAAAGTTATGCTCCGGACTAGAAATCCTCAATCAAATGGGAATAATTCAACAAGTGTAATGGGACAAAATATGAGCAATATTGTCGCAAAGCACACTGTGCAAAACTTTTGAAAACAAATCCAAATGAAGGACATTTTTTCCAAATGAAAGGCAGTTTTTCCTTCAAATCCACAGCACTCATTGCCCACATTTCTTGTAAAAATCAATCAAAGGGAGATAATTCAAAAACGGAACAAGATAGAGTTGTGGTTCTTGTGCACTGCACGTCGAGTCATTGCCAGAAACATGTACACCAAGTTTGGAGTCATTTGAACATACTACACCAAGTAATGCTCCTGACAAGAAATGCTCTATAAAAATCAATCAAAGGGAAATAATTCAAAAACGGAAAAAGATAGAGTTGCGATTTTGTGCACTGCACTTCGAGTCATTGCCAGAAACATGTACACCAAGTTTGGAGTCATTTGAACATACTACACCAAGTAATGCTCCTGACAAGAAATGCTCTATAAAAATCAATCAAAGGGAAATAATTCAAAAACGGAAAAAGATAGAGTTGCGATTTTGTGCACTGCACTTCGAGTCATTGCCAGAAACATGCACACCAAGTTTGGAGTCATTTGAACGTACAACACCAATGTTATGCTCCGGACAAGGAAATCCGGACGCCGACGACGACGCCAACGCCGCCGACGAAAGTAATCCCTATATGTCGCCTAGTCAGGCAACACAAAAAATGTTATCCTTGCAATAAACAATTTCACTGATTTACAAAAATTACTTAAAACAAGAAGAATAAATTACAAGCTTATCATAGTCTCATAATTAACTGTTTGAAACTTGCAACTTTTTCTTTCTGGTTGGTACCCCAACACAACTTCATTGTAATCAATAAATCATTAAAAATGAAAATCCCACAGGATTACCAGTATAATCAATAATCAAGATATAACAAACTTATAAAATCGGTCATTATCTTAACCTGTAACCTTGACTTATCGCGGAAAGAAAAATTAAGTAAATGTTAAAGTGAAAACCCCTTGTGTTTAACTTCACTACTAACAAATACATAACAAAATCATTGAAAGGTCATGATCTTGACCTATTTATACATTAAATAACAATACTAAGCTAGGTCTATTTTCAGTTTCTTTTAAAAATGACTTTTCATATAAAAGAAATGAATCTTAAACAATTTATGCTATTTTTAGTGACCTTTAAATCTGATGTAATTATTTCAAGAGCAATTCTAAATAAAATCTTGCCACAATGCATTTATGTGCTAAGTTTCTTTTAAAAATGTCCTTTACATTTAAAATTACAATAAAGAAACGACTTCGATATTTCTATGAAGACCTGGTTAACAATCCAATATTAACACTTTTAATTATATATTTCAATGATATCATGCTGATATATAAGGAAAAAAAACAACAAAAACTAACAAATCTAAATAAAACAACTAAATGAATTAAATTAAGATCTTATATTTCAGTCACCTTTTAAAAATGTGAATGACATTATCCTGATGAAGGAGAAAATTATGAACAAGAGGTACCAAAAGAGCCTGTAAAGCTGAACTGGCATGTTGGTTCTTTGAAAAGCCAAATTGGTAAAGGGACCCAAGCTGACGTAAAATTATAAATATGAAAGCTTAAGCTTTCAGCCTTACAGTTTTGGAAAAGAAAAGTTTCAGTTAATTAACACTTTTATCGAGGGGTTGATGCCAAAAGGTCGTAAGTGCTGTTTTTTAATATTTAATTTTTTTAGATTGAAAAGGTTAAAGATGTCATAATCGACTTTCCCTATAAATTTAAAGCTGGTTTCTCTTTTAGAAAAAAAGTTATTACACAATGACCAATATGTCGTAAGTAAATAAAGCATATATGTCGTTATGCCAAAATGTTGCATGTTCGTTTAAGATATACTGGCAAAACTAAATTCAGTTGTAAAATGAAGTCCAATTTGTCGTAAGTTCACTTAAGATTAATCACGTCCCTAGTTTTATATGTTGACTGTTGGGAACACATGGTGTAAATGATCTCATTCTGTTGTGGCAGAATCTATTTGACATGTTAGATAAAGAAACAATATATCGTATGTACTCTTAAGACCAAAAGCCATCGGTGTTACATTGTTAGTGAAACACAATATCACTGATAAGATGAAGTATGTGCCTTTAAGGCTTTTAATCTTTAGTGATGGTTACAACATGTGAAAATATCATTACCTCTTAAATAAAATATACTATGTTTTGTTTATGTAATGAAATATCTTTTGCAAATAATTATTACTCTACATTTCTAAAATCATCACTTTAACATTAGGGTGTCTTAAATTTAAAGAAATAACAGGATTTTTTGGCATAAAATAAGGTAAGTAAGGATAAAGTTCAAATCAAGATTGTTTAGAGTTAGGTTTAATAAATGAATTGTTGTATCATATTGTGTAAAACATGTTCAATTTCAAGTATAATTTTGATTTAAATTAGAAAAAATATAGTAATACATTACAAAAGTATTTGTGAACCAAAGATTAATATCGAAAAATGTTAAATTTTTAAGTATGATTTAAATTAAACAAGAAAAAATATAGTAATACATTAAAAAATTTTTAGTGAACCAAAGACTGAAATATTATAGATATTTTCCATTGCTGCTTAAGACTTTAGAAAATTTTAATATTACAATTTTTGTAGTGAAATGGAAGATTGGGAGGTAGTTGGGCATATCATGTCCCAGTCTTTTGAGGAAGGTGCTGACAATAAAGTAATATCTGAAAAGAAGAAAGAAGAAATTTCACAGAGATAAATGAACTTGAAAGTAATGAAAAAAATTAGTTGAAAATAAAGATGAAAGTGAAACTATTACAGAGTCAGAAAAAGTTATTCTAACTGACAGAAAGGATATAACGGAAACACCCAGAAAAGAAAAATTAAATGAAATCTTAAATAAACAAGCTTGTATAGAAAAAGATAAAGACAGTACAAAAGGTACCGGTAATTGTGATGTGAAAAAACTAGAAAGTGGAATACAACAAACAAACACTGGAAAAGCTTTGACCAACACGCAACAAACCAAATACATAAATCATAATGTATTAACTGATGAAAGTTCTGACGATGAAGTTTTGTCGAAAATTCAAGCTAAAATTCAAATGGAAAGCCTTCAGAAACCAATTGCCTTGCGAAAGAAAAAACGAAATGTTAAACGAAAGAAATTTTCAACATTAGAATCAGAAGATGAACATAATTTCTTTTCTGATAACTCTGTGAAGGATCCTCAATTTAAGCTGCAAAAAAGAGATGTATTATCTTCTGAATCAGAATCAGACACCATCAGCAACCATAAAAAACAACAACAAACAAAACAAGCAAAGGAATTAAAGAAATTTGCTTCAGTATCAATGAAAACCATCAATCAGAATTTTACAAGGAATGTTGGTTGGAAGCAAAAGCCAACAACACTTGGTAAGAAAAAGAAAACAACTCCTGGAAGGCCCCGTTTACCAACTAAGTGTACAAACAAAATGCAAGGAAAAAAGAAACTATTTGTCTCTCCAAACAAAAGATTAATGGAAAGTCAAGGACACCATTCTATAACAGAAGCAAAACAAAGAAGTCTTGTAAAGTTTCGTACACGACAATTGCTATACAAAATTCACACAAGAAATTTAGACGCCCTTTTGTTTAGTAATGGGCTAAAAAGGCATGAAATAGAAGGTGATGGAAATTGTTTTTTTTTTGCTGCAGTAAACAAAGGCCTTACTAATGATGGAAATCATGTCATGCTAAGAAGAGTTATCTGTGACCATCTTCAAAACCACCCGGAAGAATACATACATTTTCTAACCAATGACAGTCATCGAACTGAAGACCAGGCATTGCAAATGTATCAGGAACAAGTTGCTTATTTAAGAGAAGATGGAAAATGGTCCACTAATTCGGCAGATACTTTACCACTTGCTACTGCAAATACACTAAAAAGAGACATACTGATACTATCAAGTGACCGAAAAAGACCAATTTTGAAAATCAGTCCAACTCAGTGTGAACCAGTTGAAGAGCAACATCTATCACTTGCATACATTGCCATTCCTGGACTCGAGCATTTTGACGCATGTAAAAAATTAGATGACAAAATAGCAAAAATAACGATCATGAAATATTCACAGAAACAACCCCAAGAAAAGTTTCAAAACAAAGTGGTACTGAACAACCTTCGGTTATTACACCTAGAAAACAAGCCAAGTATTGCAGCCCAAAAAAGAAACTAAAAACTAGAAAAAGAATTTCAAGACCAGAAACCTGGAAGAAAAATATCAGAAAACATTGTCGGTTATCTGGAAAGCAGTATATTAGTGCCACTGGAAAGACTATGAGAGAAAAGGCTGTTCAGTCCCAAGACTGTTCAAAATGTCGTTTTAAATGTACAGAAAAAATACCTGAAAAAACTCGTGAGGAACTATTTAATATATTTTGGAATCTTAAAGACTACTCCCGGCAAAGAGACTTTTTCTGTAGTACTGTCAAAGTACATACTCCAGATAGAATTAGACCCAATGCTAAAAGACCACGAAAATGTTCAAAAGTTTTCACATTTAATGTAAATGGTGAAGATGTTAGAATATGCAAACAATTCTACACCAAAACGTTGGATGTTGGGGAAAAAACCATTGATTATGTATTAAAATCAAACAAGTCAGGAATATTTACCTCAGAAGACAAGCGTGGTACTCACATTCCACACAATAAGACCCCAGAACAGTCTATTCTACATATTCGTCAACATATAGAATCTTTTCCAGTTTTAGATCCACACTACAGCAGAAAAGACACTCACAGAAAGTTTCTAGGTAGCGAGCTAAATATAACAAAAATGAACAGACTTTATAGAGAAGAGTGCATAGCAGCAAAAAGAAAACCAGTTGGTTCGTCCAAGTACAGAACAGTATTTTGTACAGAAAACAACTACTCCTTCCACACATCTAAAAAGGACCAATGTCAAACTTGTTGTTTATATCTGGAAAAACAGGCTAATAATCAAATCAATGAGAACGACAAAACAATCTATGATCAACATATCCAAAGAAAGATAAAAGCAAGAGAAGAAAAATCTTTAGATAAGAATTTCTCTAAAACACATCCAGAATATCACGTTGCAACTTTTGATTTACAAGCAGTTCTTCACACTCCATGTTCAAATGTCAGCCAGGTATATTACAAACGGAAATTAAACTGCTACAATTTCTCATTTCAAATTTTTAGAGCCTGGGCACACAGAAATGGAGTGTGACTCTATGCATGCGGCAATTGAATCTGCAAAAAAGAACACGCCAGTTTATGTTCCTAGTCAATGGGATACATTCATAAGAATGGCTAGACGAAGGAAACCATACACACTTGTACCACTGAAATATTGTGATATACTAGATTTTAAAGATGTGGCAAAGAAAATGTTTCCAGCAAATTCTGCAGATGGATCAGGGAAAAAGATACAGTGGATGCAGTTAAAGTGGATCCAATTTAGAAAACGGGAACCAGACTGCATGTTTTTTTAAGTATGAGTATGATAAGGATGAATTTCACTGTCTTCGGATGAAAGTAGCAAGTAGAAAGTCCGGTATTTTGCACATTGGTGAAAAGGTTCCCCAGTGCTTAAAAGAAAAACTTCCAATCTCTGAAAAGAATAAAAGTGACTTAGTGACCCTCTGTAATATGGGCATAATTCCAGAGAAGTTTTCTGGCTATTACAAAAATTTAAAAGCAGTAGCAGTGTAAATGACACCATAGCTGAGCCGGATTTATATGAGGAGCAGGTTGACACCGATGAAGAAAAAGAATAAATTATATCGGAATTATGTTATAGACATGATACTGTTTCAGAATCTTCGGATATAATTCATATTATAATTATAATATATACAGTGTATATAAGATTCTTGTACAGATGCAGTGAAGTTTAAAAAAAATAAGATTTTGTTGTGTAAAAACATATTTCATGACCAATGAAAATTCAGAAATACCGATATCTAAGAACAAATTTGAGTGGGAAAAACTTGGAAATTTGAAATACCATTGTTTTACAGTATTATTAACCATGATAGCTGTTTGGAATGTGTTAAAATTATGGACAACAATCACAACAGAATTAATATGAGACTTGTGCACTATAGACAATTTTTCATTTTTAAGAATGCTTTGATATGCATTTAATACAGATTTTATTGTGAAGATTTTAAATGCATATTCTTTGGAATTTTTTAAAATTAAAACAGTGGTTTTTCCATTTTTATTTAAAGAAAAATTCGATTTATCAATTTCATTTGATATCGCAGCATTTTTGTTATATTCAATTTTAATTGATATATTTCTTAAATTTAAACCATTTATATCAGACACAGTAAATATTATTTATGCTTAGTTATCTAAAGTGACATGATGATAATAAACCCCAGTCTATAAATCAACAATTTAGTTGAGCCATGAAATCTTAATAACACTTATGACTTATGTTCCCTAAAGTCTACATGAATGAAAGTCTAACGGAAAACACCTGTTTTCTCTTATGGGATTATATTACTTCTAATCTCTGTTCCTTAATACCGTATTGCTGTCTGCAATATAGTCGTAAGTGATTTAAATGCTTGTAATTAATATGTGCGTCAACCTTTCAGTTTTAAAATTAAACTACAAAGAGATTTTATTATTGTTTTTAAAATGTATCAAGCTGGGTAAAATGCAAAAAACAGTTACTGAAAAATAAAGCATTAAAATGTTTATAGTGAATTTTCTCATATTTATATTTTATGCACTTACGACCTTTTGGCACCGAACCCTCGATATATATTTCAATGATATCATCCTGATATATAAGGAAAAAAAAACAACAAAAACTAACAAATCTAAATAAAACAACTAAATGAATTAAATTAAGATCTTATATTTCAGTCACCTTTTAAAATGTGAATGACATTATCCTGATGAAGGAGAAAATTATGAACAAGAGGTACCAAAAGAGCCTGTAAAGCTGAACTGGCATGTTGGTTCTTTGAAAAGCCAATGTTGGTAAAGGGACCCAAGCTGACGTAAAATTATAAATATGAAAGCTTAAGCTTTCAGCCTTACAGTTTTGGAAAAGAAAAGTTTCAGTTGATTTCCCATTTTACTTTAAAAAGACCAATTGGTTACTGCTTGGAGTGGTGCAAAAATGCCTGGCAGCCACCATTAGCACTTGGTGAAGGGACCCAAGCTAATGTAAAATTCTTAATATGAAACCCTTACAGAAGAAGATTTTCGAAGTTGTTTTTCCATATAAGCCTATGTAAACAAATAGTCTTCTGAATAGAGGCCAAAAATGGCCCAACAGGCACTATTTGTACAAACTTAAAAAGACTGAAAAATTGTAAATATGAATGCTTTAGGCCTTACAGTTTAAGAAAAGATTTCAAATTGTTTTCTTATATAAGCTTATATAGACAAACAGCCCCCTTGAGTGGGACCAAAAATGGCCTAGCAGCTACCATTTGTTCAAACATAGGGCATAAGCTGGTGTAAAATTCTTAATATAAATAATTTGAGACTTACAGTTTGAGAGAAGATGTTTTGTTGTTTTCTCCATATTAGTCTATGTAAACAAATGGCCACAAGGGTGGTCCAAATTGGCCTGGCAGCCACTATTTGCGGGGCTCAAGCTGAAGATAATTGCTATATATAAAAGCTTTAGGACTATCATTTTTATAGAAGACAATTTAAGTTGATATCCCATTAAAAGATTAATTTGCACTTTTTTGCAAGTTTGGCATAAAAACACAAACAAACTTAAAGCTGGATTAAGTTTTCCAAAGAAAAAATTAAAACGGTGCTAATCTAATTAATGATGTTCCTAATGAACAATGTTAAATTTTGTTCAACGATAAAAGCTCGAATAAATACATAAATTACAGTATTTACCCAACGAGATGCAGCATTTGGGATCTAATATTACAACATGGTTACGTCATCAAAACCCGGGTCATTTAAACATAACTTTCAAACCGGTGAAATACGATAATTTATGAAACAATTCTTAGTCCAAGGTGGCTGGATGGAATTGGTTTACGACCGGATTCGGTGGGCAGAAACTCCAGGAGGCGAGTTGCATATAAACAGCGTGGTGGGTGTATATATTCAAATGTACAAGTTAAATATATGAAGGAATAAATTGGAATTCAAATATGATTATATATTATTCGTCAACGCTATTCACGAATACGTAACACATTTGTAAACATCGGTCAAGTGTTCATTGGTGACGATTTCTGGCAAGCTATGTCGATGTTCAAACAAGTTACCAAAGCTATGGAATTATTCTCAATCTTACCGTAGGTGTTATATATACTCTGCATTTTCTCCTTAGATGTTAGATTTATATAAATAAACAAATTTATTCATTTAACGGTAATCCTAACTTCAAAGCGTGCCGCCTTCCTAAAGTTGGAAATAATTTGACGAAAATTGAAAACGGAAGCCGAAAATCATTACGATATACAAAGCTCATTACGAATATTCTTTTTTTTTGCCAAAATTACACTTATATTCTTTTTTTTCTCGGAAAAAGCAGTGAAAATTACATTTTCGGTGATTTTTCGGCTTTTTTCCGGAATTTTCATGAATATTCGAAATTTTGGCCACATTTCGTTGAAACTGCCTTCTAGTGTTACTAGATAGACATAATTGACACCTAGGTGACCATGGCATGGCCATGAAACCACAGGTAATATTTTATGTAAAAATATATTTGAAAAATCATGTCTTGAAGAAATTTCTTTAATATATTTGTTCTGGTTACAAAGACATTTAACCTTTCTTAACTAAGAACTTATTTTAAATGCTCAGAAGCTGAACTGCTTTTTTTTTCAACACAAGTTCTACATCTTATTAAGATTAATAGTTTGTGCTGTGTATGCTGTGGATAAATAACCAGCACTTGGAGATATAAGAAACCGTTGGGTAGAAAACAGAACTTTGACATACAAGGTCAGTTGGGATGAGAGAAAAAATGTAGAATATACCACTAATTACTATATGACTTCTAACATTTTGTGCTTGTATTTTGTTTGGACTGAAGCAATTATTTTGTCTGAAGAATTATACCTTCTTGGGCTCCCTAAGGAGCGACTAACAGTACTTCAAGCTTACAGTAGGGCTCGAACCTACGACCTTCAACACTACGGGCCTTTGTCATACCACATAGCTACACAGACTGAGACTGCTACAATTTTCATATCTTTCTCTCGGATCTATGAACCACCTTTGTGTAAAAGTGTTGGGCAGGAGAAAACAAAGTGATCAGGTGGTCGGATTGGAATCAGAGTCCAGAACCTCCACACTTATAATTAGAAGCTTTATCACAAGTCGCTACACATATAATTAAACACGCAATATCAACATATGAATATTTTTATCAATTTTATATTTTTATAAATTTGTGGTTCGTTTTACAGTATTAGAGAGGAGTGGAGTAATGGTGTTTTACGCCCCGGTCAAGAATCTCACTTATTTCGAGGCGGTCAGTTCTGGGATGGTGGAGGAAACCGGAGTGCCCGGAGAAAACCACCGACCTTCAGCAAGCGAACTAAAAAACTTTCTCACACTAGGATCTGTCCCGATTGGGATTCAAACCCAGGCGGTGAGGCACTGCGATCCGTAAGCGCGCGCTTTAGACCACTCGACCACCGAGGCCCCTTTTACAGTATTAGATATGCAGTATAGAGTATACAGTCAGACAGTCACCGTGTGTTTGTATCATGCCAAATGTTAAAAACCAATTTCTTGTACACCCAAGACGCATTACTTGATTACCTTGACTAGAGGATACATTCATGAGGTGATTTATCCTTGGGAGACGGGAATAGGCAAAAATAGACAGCTGAATGATACATTGATGGTTTGGATGCTTCAGCTTTAGTTTCAAAGTTTCTTTTTTCGTCGGGTACATCTCTATATACTACTAGGAGCACCAAGAATCATGAAACCAATGAAAACCATCGTTGCAAACCGTTTACCCATAATTCAATTATCGAATATAAATATAGAATTATCGAACATAAATATATAATTATCGAATATAAATAAAAAATTATCGAATATGAATATAAATTATCGAACTTATATACCAAATATTTAAATTATGGAATATATAAATAAAATTTTGAAATGCAAATAAAAAGTACTGAACATATTTACAAATTATCGAAAAATATTTAAATTATCGAATATACAAATAAACAACATTGAACATGTTTAAAAGTTATCGAACAAATATTTAGATTATCGAATATAGAAATGAAATTAACGAATATAAATACAGAAGTATTGAACATATGTTCAAGATATCGAATAAAAATATAAAATTTGTTGAATATTTTTTCAAATTATTGAACATATACACAAACTTTTACAATATATTCATATAATTTAAGCTATAAATTTAAAATATAAAATTTAGATGAGTTACGCCTTTTTACAAGTAAATGCGTTTCGTCCTTTTTACTATGTTAGATACTTACAGGATAGGTTACGCCTATTTATTGTTACACGAGTTTATAACCCTGTTAGATGAGTTACGCCTTTTTAACAGTCAAATGCGTTTCATCTTTTTTTGTATGTGAGATAGGTACAGGAGAGGTTACGCCCATTTATTGTTACACGGGTTTATACGTCTTTTTTTATTTATCGTCAGATGAGTTACCCGTTTTCATAAATAATTCAGTAAGAAAAGTTACGCCCTTTTTCACCGAAACGTGATGTTGACTTGTTAGAGATTGGACGGATTAACTTTTGATAAGAATAAAATATTTAAATTCGACACACATAAAAAGAAAATACCATAAACTATGGAACATCATAGCTGTCTTAAGGTGGTGCTTGTTATAATATATGGTGAACATGCTGCAATAAATGGTCAATTTGTTATAGCATATGGTCAACGTGTTGCAGTATATGGTCGTTTTGATATAATATATGGTCGTTCCGATATAACATATGGTCGTTTTGATATAATATATGGTCGATTTGATATAATATATGGTCATTCCGCTATAATATATGGTCGTTTTGATATAATATATGGTCATCCCGCTATAACACATGGTCATTTTGATATAATATATGGTTGTTTTGATATAATATATGGTCGTTCCGATATAGCATATGGTCGATTTGCTATAATATATGGTCATTCTGCTATAATATATGGTTGTTTTGATATAATATTTGGTCGATTTGATATAATATATGGTCGATTTGCTATAATATATGGTTGTTTTGATATAATATATGGTCGATTTAATATAATATATGGTCGATTTGCTATAATATATGGTTGTTTTGCTATAATATATGGTCGATTTGATATAATATATGGTTGTTTTGATATAACATATGGTCGTTTTGATATAACATATGGTCGTTTTGATTTAATATATTGTCATTCTGCTATAATATATGGTTGTTTTGATATAATATATGGTTGTTTTGATATAACATATGGTCGTTTTGATATAATATATTGTCATTCTGCTATAATATATGGTTGTTTTGATATAACATATGGTCGTTTTGATATAATATATTGTCATTCTGCTATAATATATGGTTGTTTTGATATAATATATGGTTGTTTTGATATAACATATGGTCGTTTTGATATAATATATTGTCATTCTGCTATAATATATGGTTGTTTTGATATAATATATGGTTGTTTTGATATAACATATGGTCGTTTTGATATAATATATTGTCATTCTGCTATAATATATGGTTGTTTTGATATAATATATGGTGGTTTTGATATAGTATATGGTTGTCAAAATGTTGCATTATATTGTAATGACGTATGGTCAAATAGAAGAGTTCTCATGAATTTAAAATATTTGTCTCAAAATGGCTGCCCAGAGTTTTGCCAAAATGGAGGCTATTCTAAGAAAACTAGAAATGGAAGATTGTGTGTTAAGTTTTCAGGATCAAAGAATATCCCCCGATATTGTTGGTTTGTTATCATCATCGGAAATGATATCATTAGGAATTCTAATTAAGTCGGACATGATAAAACTCCGAAATGAATGTGTCAAATACGGTTCTCGAAAACCTTCGAGGCAAGTGCACCCCACTGTTTGTGGTCCTCCGGAATTTTCTATACCCGAAAACATCATTAGAAATTTTATTGATGATGGTTTTACAATAAAAGAGATGTCTAAACTCCTCTCCGTATCTGAAAAAACTGTGTACCGTAGAATGCAGAAAGGTGGAATATCGAAATTTGATTTTTCAAAAATAACTGACAATAGACTTGATTGTGTTGTTATGGACGTAACTGAACAATTTCCACTTTGTGGAGAGAGTATTCTTGGACAGATGTTAAAAAAGCAAGGAATACACGTTCCACGTTGGAGACTGAGGGATTCACTTCATCGTACAGACGAGAGAGGTTTACATACAAGAAAAAAAGGCCGATTGAAACGTAGAATATATGATGTAAAAGGTCCGAATCACATTTGACATGTGGATACTAACCATAAACTTATTCGATGGAATTTTATTGTAGCTGGAGGTATTCACGGATTTAGTCGTTTAATAACATATTTGTTTTGTCTTGATAATAACAAGTCAGAAACTGTGTTAGAATGTTTTCGACATGGTATTTCTCGATTTGGTCTCCCTCAAAGAGTACGCTCCGACAAAGGGTTGGAAAATGTTGGAATTGCAGATTTTATGATAGCTAATAGAGGAAGTGGTAGAGGAAGTATGTTAACAGGGAAAAGCGTACACAATCAAAGGATCGAACGTTTATGGAGAGATGTGTATACCGGTGTTCTTGCCTTTTACTACACTTTATTTTACCATATGGAGGACGAAGGCGTGTTAGATCCCCTTGACGAGGTACATATTGCAGCGCTTCATTATACCTATTTGCCAATAATCAATGAAAAATTAGTAATATGGAAAGAAGCTTGGGCAAGCCATCGAATGAGAACTACAAAATCATCACCAGGTGTGTTGTGGCTGTCAGGTCAGATGCAGAATCCAACAGGCTTAGAATACGTTGACCGGAATTATGGAATAGAAGGTTTTGGTGTAGAGAATAATGACGCAGAACAAGATGAACCAGTCATAAATTCTGTATCGGAAGAAATCATAACTGATGCTTGCAGACGCCAACTTGACGAGGAAGTGTTGAATTTTAGGATACATAACAATTTTGGTATCCCCTTATACAAGAGAGTCCTGCAGATTATAAAGAATCATACTAGTAACAATACAGTTTAGTGATCAACATTACAAGTTGTAACATTGAGAATGCCGGAAAACATTTGTCATTATCACTTATATTTTTCAATTTTAAAACTGATTAGAAACAGGGAAATATATATATTGGCCGATGATGAGGTCCAAAGCATTTATATAATTTGGTTTTTCATTTGAAACAACTTGTCAACTTTCTGTAGTATCATCAATTTCTACTGACTGGTTACTGATTATTGTCAAAATGTTCAGTTCGTGATTAGGCCAATGTTACCTGAACCAAAATCAAGGTCAACCAACTATTTTAAGAATTAACGTGCGTATACTTTTAAAAACTTGCGCACAACACAACCTAAAAGCGCCTTGAATTTACAGCACTAGCACTTGTAGTCTATTTTGTACAGGTTAACTTCTGATCACTCAGGGTTCGAACCTCCTTCGATGCCGTACAAATTCACCCCTGGACATTCGAGGTTGGAACTCCTGGTTCATATACAAGAGGCAAAAGAGGGCCTGAATCGCTCATCTGGCTTTAAAGTGTTTGGCACGGGTAATGCACTAATCACATACACCTGTGTAGAGTAACCTATTTGTTCGCCAAGACAGATGGTCTGTAAATTTGGTTCAAAAAAATATTTTGATCAGATTTGTGCAGTGTAATAGTATTAATAAGTAGTACTCAGTACTCCAGTCTTTGTCAAGTGGCTATGTTAGTATGCTCAGGGTACAATGATCTTAATGCAACAGGGAAACAGCACATATCCACCAAATGCATGATGCAAGACGGTAGTCAAGTTAAATAATGACTTGCAGGTAATAACCGTAATAAGGCTAATGTTTTCAACTTAGGAAATGTTATTGTTATTAAAATAAACAAGATATAAAAATTTACATCAATTGTCAAAATCTAGAACATGATCTTGACATTTGATTTTGATGTCTCTGAAAAAAAAATTAGATCAACTATGAAAACTCCGCGAGACAAACCATAACAAGAAAAAGTCGCAAAAGGTCATGACCTTGACATCTGACCTGCAATAAAAGATGAGAAATATTGTTTGATAAGCAACAACCGAAACCCCCATGTTATTTTCTCCAAATACAGTTATATTATAGTAATTTAAAAAAATGAAAGTTCAATAACTAGGACATGACCTGGACCTCTAGCCTTGACAAATAACAAAATTAGTCAATCTAGAGAATATGCCATTATCTGCAATAAAATGGGATACAGAAACAAGTAGCAAAGATCACAAAAAAGATGATGACCTGACCTTGACCTTTAAAACTTCACTTAAGAATGAACATTCTTAATAAAAGCTAAAATTGAAAAACAAATGCTATAATCACCAATAGCAGCCAAAATATAGTATTTTACATCAAAAGTAAAAAAACTGGGACATGACCTTGACCTTTAATCTTGCTATCATTTAGAAGAAAATAGCAAGAAAAGGTCAATAGTGAATACCCCATGCATTTACATTCAACGGTTGCCGAGTTACAGCAACAAATGCCTATTTATGAATGTGCATTTTACACATTCCTTTCCCATGACCTTGAATCAAGGTTAAGGTCAACCATTTTCATCAACTCGTAGCCCAGAAGCCACTAATGACATATATGCAGATTTCAGCTTTCTAGTTACTGCCTCTTCTTAGAAGACTTTTTTAAGTTTTTGGGGTCACATTGACCTACTTTCTGTAGCCATTGCATCAATTTGTATGAATCTGATTTACCACATCATAAGGATGCTTCCTGTAGTTTTACAGAAATAGGCCCAATAGTTTCAGAGAAGATAATGAAAATAGCTGTTCACGGACAAGGCATGACGAACAAACTCCTGTGCGCAATCCCATTAGCTCACGTGGCCTTTGGCCAGGTGAGCTAATAGACCAACCAAAAATTCTGGGGTAAATGGTTCTGTCCAAGTTTCATTGAAATCTCCCTTTTGTTTCAGAGATGTCAAAAACGAGTCTTGACTTCAAATGGCTCATTATCTAAGGTTCGAAAAATAAATGAGAGAAATTTATGTTACAACCAACTTTGAAATAATGAAGAACTTTGAAATTTTTGTTTCAAATTGCATTAAATCCGGGATAAGCTCAACACGATTTGAATTTATTTTTTTCAAATCACATCAAAAAATGGTTCAGCTCAATGCAGTTTGAAAAATTTTTCAAAGTGCATTGATGAGGTAAATATAAAATTCAACCCAATTTTGAACAAAAATTCACACTTTGAATTTTTTTCAAACTGCGTTAAATGCGGGACAATATGAAATCAAAATTTGTCACTTTATTGGTTTCAGAGATATAAATTTAGATTTTTTCACCACTAGGTCACTGTGACCCATTTTCTACAATCATAACAACCACATGAACAAATCTGAATTGTGCCATGATCCCATATATGCTTCTGATCAAGTTTCTTTGAAATGTGTCCAGTAGTTTAAAAAATGTGTTCATGATGTATGCCTGCATGTACACACACTGCACTATGATATCAACTAGCTTGGCCTGTCCCTATTGGTGAGGGGATGTGGTGGCCGAGTGGTTAAGATGTCTGCCTACAAATCCAAGGCCTCTCACTGCTGTGGTTTCGACTTCTGTTGGGCCGACACACATATTAAAGTGTTTTTTCCTTGCCATTGGGCCCTAACTGGTTGGTTTGGTATTGGTATAATATGATGGAGTGGCATGCAGTGTTAAACTGCTGCAACACTGTGTGTCCGTGAACTAGCTCTAAGTCAACATCAGTACACACCCGCGACACAGACCAAAAACCTGCACACATTCAAGCACAGCATGAACTTGTGTAAAGTTTAATTCTTGACTTTAGGAAAAAACTTGATCCCATTATGCATGGCTGAAAAATTGCTAATGCAAGGTGAAACATACCTACCTACCTACCCTATCAGCCAGGTGAACTAATAAATTAAAAGCCATTTTAAAACTATTTGCAATCAATGTCTTTCTACAACAGTGTCAATCGTACATACAAGTTTCTTGTTTACACGGTGAGGCTGGTTACTGTGTCAAATAATGTATCTAGTCTTGGAAACCAGTGATTATATGTTCTATAAAACAAATATACGCTCATCCTTATTTATTCATCAAAATTTTCCTTTGGAATAACAAATAGGTGCTTCTGTGTTGGACAACAGTATGATCACACTGGGTTTTCCTGGAACAAACCAAAACTGACGCACCAAAATGAATACCATGCTCTTTAATGACGGGTTTCTTCTCCATTAAAAAAAAACATGTTCAAACAAAGATTAAAAAAAGGCATATGTATGTAATTAATAAAACATTCAGTGATTGTCATGTACATAAAAACTAACATTAAGTTTTGATCAAAAATGATTTTCCTAAAAAATTATTTTATTCTATCATAAAATGAATAATTTTTTTTCTTTTACATCAGAGCTACATTTCAAATTAACAAAACAGTTTGAAATTTCAAAAGCATTCTTCTACTTTTCACTTTACTCTGGTAGATCTGGTCCTAGGTTTAATGTAAATATTTAAAAGTTAAAAAGTTTAAACTGAAACAATTATGTCACTGTCTAGTAAAACCTAAATCTTGACCTAGGGGTTTTCTACAGTCACCAAGTGAGTTAACCAGAGATGGTGTCAATTACACCTAGCAATAGCTCGCCTACACAGGCACTGAATTTACAATTATCATCATCATCATCATCATCATATAAACTTGACAAAAAGTAACTAATTTACTTTAAAGATATAATATTAACTTGCATTTTAAAAGTTGTTTGAATGTTATGTACCACTAAAAACTTTTTATTAAGTGGCATATGTGGGGAAATCCAAATAAACTAAAAAAAAAACCAGAAATGCCATAAAGGCACAAAATAGAATGCAAGACAAAAATCTGAAGAAAGATTTAAAAGAATTATAAAGAAAGAAAACATTTCTAATTACTGTAATGATTTGTTGTATATTTTCAAAGGTTGGCCCACAAACCTTAACATTTCAAAGGTTGCCCCAAAAAACTTTTTGCTGATCTAGACAATTATTTGTGGAATTAACTCAAACATGACCCCAAAAAACTCCTTAATTTAATCTTTAATAACTAATTTTATATTGGGGAGCTAAAGATGAGAAAGTCTTGTGAAGTGATACAGGAGATTGAAATACCCTAATTTGAACCACAACTCAAGTGCATTATTATGTCAGCTGTAAAGTAGTCTAATTTTCAATGGGATTTATATATTTTATAAAAATAATAAAGTTAGTTGAAATGCATTTTTGTATTTTTAAAAATTTATAACAAAAGAATTGTATATGTCTGACAAAAAGCAGTAACAATTATGCACAGACAGTTATTATGTATGTAATAATCTTTCATTCAATGAAACTATTTTTCAATATTTTAACCATGACCAGTTAAAAACAATAAATCTTTTTCCAGAAGAAACATCAACATACTCAAACCAGATTTTATGATTAATGCCATTATGCAGATTTATTTCTCAATCAAGTTTTCAAAACCTCCCTGCTAGGACTCACATATGGTTACAAAAGAAAAAATGTTTAACCTAACTAAATCAATGCTATTTCAATACTGAAAGGATGCCATAGTTTGACTTTTAAAATTTCTTTTTGGCAGGATTTCTGCATACAAACATACAAACAAACAAACAAACAAAAACTGTAATTAAAAGTAAACAGTTCTACTGAAGGGGATATCATATTCTTACTTATTAACATTTCTATATTTCTATTTTTGAAAAAGAATAAAAAAAATATCATTTGCAGTATTTCTGCAAAAAAGTAAATAAGGCAGACAAATCTAAAGGCCTCAACCAGACATATCTTAAAGATAAAAGTTTATTTGATAGGTTAATTCCACAATAACTTTGAACTCTTTATTGGTTAACAACTTAACTAAGTCCATAATAAGAGTTAGCAAATGCATAGTCATACATTCTAAACAACTCAGGATCTTCTGGTAGTAATATAGTAGAACTTGGCCGTGGAAGCCTGAGACAATTTATGCATGTATTTGCTGTTGGTATGAAGGAATCGTCTTTTTCAACAAACTGAATGGTTGGTTTCATTGTAAAACCCACAACTGGTTCTTCTTCTGCACCTGTTACAAACTGCAGGATTTTACCAACACTTATGTTTTCTCTTCGTCCACCTTAAAAAGAAAAGCAAGATGACCAAGGACATGGATGTGTCACCAGTCACAGTTTTTGTCAATAGACCATTTGCTCAATAAAACGTTCGATCATCAAAATCTATTAACAAATCAGACTGAAGCAACCTCATTAAATATGAATGAATTTTGACATGCATTAAACTTAGCAGGGTAACTCAGTATAACTAACCTAAGCAAGTTTCAATTTCATGACAATCTGATCATTCCAGTAAAAATCATCACCCAGAAACTATAAACCAATCAGATTTCAGCAGATTCATTCAATATGCATGGACTTTGACAGGCATCAAATTTGAGCAGGGTAATTGGTTGATAACAAACCTAAGCAAGTTTCAAGAAAATTAGATTGTTCCATCAAAAATATCACATGAAAACTATCAACCAATCAGACTGCTGCAGCCTAATTAAATACTAATGGATTTTGATGTGCATTGAACTTGAGCATGGAAGTTGGGTAATAACCAATCTGACCGAGTTTCATAAAAATCCAAAAATTCCAGCAAACGATATCGTCTTCAAAGTATCAACCAATCAGATTGCAGCAGCCTCATTAAATAAGCATGGATTTTGATGGGCATCGAACTTAAGCAGGGTAACTGGGTAATAACTAATCTCAGCAAGTTTCATGAAAATCCAATCCTTCCTGCAAGGATATCATCTAGAAACAAATTCTGATGTCAACACCACCGGCAACACGTAACCTCGGAGAAAAAAAGATCCCTATATGACACCTAAATATGTCACCTTTCAGGTGACACAAAAACTAAATGAACAAGGGGGATCACTTATGTTGCTTTGGTTGGAATGATCAAAAAGTCCAATCAACATGTATCACTCACCTGGCTGTCTAGGCCTTTGTGTAAAGTTCCAATTACAGTATAACCTGCTATAGAGTCCACCTCTATATAAAGTCCACCTGTCTATAGCAACCGGTCTGAAGTATTCCCAATGGATTTTACTATATAATGAACCTCTATATAAAGTCCACCTGTCTAATGTGAATAAAGTCCACCCTTTTCAGTCCCAAATGACTCCAGAACCTGTCTATAAAGTCCATTTCTTCAATATAATTTTTTATTAAATTTTATAATTTCCCAAATTTTTTGCAGTAAATATCAGCCACATTTCTTTGATACTGTGATGTATGAATATAGGCAATAAATAATTTTAATATAAATCATTGATCACACTAAATACAATGTAGTAACTTACATAGTTTTAAAATCTTCTGTAGTGAAGACTACAGTATCTATTGATATTAGTAAAATTTTGAAGAAAAATATATGAAGTCATACTTATCAATTCAACAGCTGAAGCCATCAGATATAAAGGTAGAAATACCCATTGTTATCTATTATGTTTTATATATAAGTGTTTAATTTGTGACAACTTTGCTGCTACTTATAACAAAAAATGTAGAGTTTAACCAAATAATCTTTTCTGATGTACAGTTTATCAAATTTAAATAGTTTGGTTTTTTTAAAAATTATTTCTGAATAATCTGTTTTTAAAAAATAAAATGAAAATAACTTTATTAATGTATACATTAATAAGTTTTAAATAGGTACTGCATATTTTCACTTTTTTAACTATTTTAAACACTGTATGTTTACTCGAACATATAGGGGACCCTCTATATAAAGACCACCTGTCTATTAAGTCCACTTTTGCTCAGTATTCTAGATGGACTTTATACACAGGTTATACTGTATATATTTCGCAGAATTGCTTGAGTGTACATTTTAATGTAAAACCACATTAAACATAAAAACAATTCGTATGGCCCAACATGAAATATCACCTGAGTGTTAATTATATATAAATGTTTCAAGTTTGGTATCATTAACAAATTTATCCAACAAATAAAGACTTGTGTATATCCATAATGCAAATCTGGCCTTCAGACAAGGTCAAGCTAGAAATAAGAATTGGGTAAGAATCAAATTCACAGACACTTAAAATGTATTTTTATACTCTTTCTGACGTAAATGTGGACTTAATCAAAACATATTCAAACAAAGACTTGAACTTAGTTCGAGATCAAAATGCACAAACAGGCAAAAGAAATCCCATTTGAATATGAATATGAATTTGATACTAACACTTATTAGCCAATCACGAACCAAATTGTGGTTTTTTCCTCCGAAAACAATGTACAAAGAGGTTGAGGTCAAAATGCAAATCAGACAAAACTAAATTTTTATATACATAAGCAAAGTATGACCTAAATAGTGAACTTGTTTTCAAATGTAACATATGCAGACAATGACTTTGAGCCAAGTTCAAGATCACAATACAAATCGGACAAAATAAAACAGAATTTGAATATATACATGTACATTCAATATTTCAAAATAATTAGCCAATTACTGACTTAAATGTATACTATTTTAAAATGTAACACATATAGAAAAAATGACTTTGAATCAAGGTCAAGGTCGAAATGCAACTTGAACAACAATGAAATCTGATATAAATATACATGTATATATTTGATATTTCATACTAATTAGCCAATCATAGATCTAAATGTGAACTATTTCCTGTAAATAAGCAGACAATGACCTTGAAATTACCATGAAAACCTACCAAAAACGAAATTTAATATATATGTACATTCTTGATATTTCATATTTGAATGTAGGAAAAAAATGGCTATTAAACAGTTTGAAAACATCTTTCTCTTTATTAAATACATACTTGCAACTTCTCTCAAATAACGAAGAAAGGCAGAGTAAAACTTTCTTCTCCAACATATTGTTATTACTACCATCCGGTGAAAATAGTGGCTTGAGCATAGCTGTTAACATTCTAAAAGTCAGTGATGTTACACTACTTTGGAAAAGATAAACAAAACTTGGTAGTTCTGTGGAAATCTTAAAAAAAGGAAAACAAACAAAAACATTTAACAAGTTAATATATATTTGGAACTTTGGATGTTTTTTCATTCCCTTTTTAAACAAGAGCTGTCAGAAGAACAGCATGCCCAACTGCACATCTAAGTCGATAAACATGCGAAAACTTTAACCAAAAAAACTTTTTAACCAAAAAATTTAACATTGGATGCTGACACTCATGCTCATGTCGGGGATATGACATAAGCCATTCTGTACTTCATACAGGCAGGCTAAAAACTGGGTTTCCAAATTTTTGGTCGGAGCACCACTGATAATGAACTGTATTCTGAAAGTTACGGTCGTCTAGTGCTGCAAAATTAAAACAGGTATAATTAATACTTAAAAGAAGAGGCACAATAGGTGAAAGAAGAAAAACTAAATCATGAACCTGACCTTTGGCTTGGAACTTAATTAGGGTATTGCATGAAAAAGTCAAAAATGAAAACCCCCCCAAGGGATTATCTTCAGTAGTAGCCAAGATAAGGCAAAAAAGCAAATGTCAAAAACTATACACTTATTAGCCAATTACTGACCTAACTGTGTTTTTTCCCAAAAACAATGTATGCAGGCAATGACTTTAAGAGCATTGATTGCTAATTTACAATGTATCATTTAAAAGTTCTACTTTTGGGACCTTGAACAAAAGTCAAAGACTAATATTTGAACAAACTTGAACATCACATTACTAATGGTTAACAACTTCTAAAAATATTTTTTATGCACCCTGTGTAAAGGTCATTTATTTGAACAAACTTGGTAACCACTTAATTGTAGATGCTATATATATGCTTCCAGGGCTCCCATCCATGAGAAAATGTTTAGTTAAAGATGTTAACATTTCAGGTCACTAAGATATTGAATACACTTCAGGGTCATTTGTTTGAACAAATCTGACAGTTCGAATCCTGGTTACACAAGACAAAATAAGGAATATCCAGGTGAAGATTAGTTAAAATTTGTGCAGTAGTTTCTGAGCAGTAGTAGCCATCTATGATGTAATATCAGTCCAAAATTCATTTAGACACCACTAGACACAAACAGAAACCTGGAGGTTAAATTTAGTTAAAATCCAATCAGTAGTTTTTGAGGAGTAGCAAAAACAAGATTTTCCAGATAGCCACCATGGCAGCCATATTGGATGTAGATTGGTCCCAAATTCAGAAAGACACAACTATACAGCATAACAAACCTGTATGTGAAATGTGGTTAAAATCCATTAAGTGTTTTTTTTTTATAAAATCCATAGTTTCTAATAGTAGCAATAACAAAATTTTTAAGATGGCTGCCAAGGTGGCAATCTTGGACATCAGATTGGTCCAAAATTTGTGTAAGACACAACTAGATATCACCAGAAACCTGTAATGTGAAATTTGGTTTCTGAAGAGTAGCAAAAAGATTTTTAAGATGGCCAATTAGATTAAAGTTCGGTTAGGTACAGCTAATATCATAAGGAACATGCATGTGAAGTTTGGTTGAAATCTTTCAGGTAGTAGGAGGAGCAATAACACATAAAAGTTAATGGACTCATAGAATGACTGACTCACTGACAGACTGATGGAGGACTATGGACACACACACACATACATACATACATATATATATATATATATATATATATATATATATATATATATAGATATGAACAGCATACATTGTAGTGATAAGGTGGGCAAAAAAGGAGCTCTACTTTTGAAAATAAGTTATCTTTTATCAAGACTTGTCTTTAAATGGTAAAGGAAATAGTAACCAATATACATACTGTATAGATTCCCAATGAATTCAACCCCTTTCTCAGCATCATAATGCACTCATCTTGTTCATCTTTGGAAAATAATTTCTGCAAAATATCTGGACCTAGAAAGGTTGGAATCTTTCCATTCTGAAGAATGCTAAGAGCTGAAATACAAAAGAGATTTCCCATTCAGCAAAAGTTATGTTAAACTTCTAAACAGAAAAGATATAAAATGTTGAGTAAAGTTTGAGGTCTACCAACTTTTCAAACTTGGTAGCCCTTGATACAAAGATGCTACTTGTGGAGTTTCAAGTTTCTACGCCTATTGCTTTATGACAAGAATTGGTTTAAAGGTTTTTCTACTGAATGTCACTTTCACCTTGAAGGCACTCTCACTAGCCAGTCTTAATCTCTGTTTCACTATGATAAATCCATTTATCATTGTGTACAGAGATTAAGACTGGCTAGAGAGAATGCCTTGAATGTAGGTCAAGGTCAACACACACAGAAAACTTGGTAGCCCTTCGAACACAGTGACAGATACTATATTTGAAACTTTTAAGTTTATAACTTTCATGACAAAATACTTTTTAAACATGGTCACTTTGACCTTGAGTGTATGTCTAGATAAAAAAAATCTAAAATTTTGAAGCCATTAATAATAAATACTAGTAGTATACAGGTATATACAAAGTTTTGCGCTTTTAGGCCTTTTGGCTTGTGACAAGATTTTTTAATATTTTTGTAAATAGGTCATTTTATTATCTTTCTCAAACTTAGTAGATCTTGGCCAAAAGAATGCACTAATTTTTCTGTCAAGTTTGCCAAAATCCAAGAAGTGGTTCTGACGAGGAAGTCACTCAAGCCTAAAAGAAGCCACAGTGGCTGAGTGGTTAAAGCATTTACCTGCAAATTTAAGGTCTCTCACCACTGTAGGTTCGGCTCCAGGTTGGACTGACAACGTGTAGGTAAGGGTTTTCCCTTGCCATTGCCCTTTCTGGTTGGCTCGGTGTCAGTATAATGTGACTGAGTGGCACACAGTGTTAGTAGAAGGCAGATCAAAAACACGCATATATTCAAGCAATGCATGAACTTGTGAAAAGTCTAATCCCTGAGATTAGAAAAAGCCTAATCCAGTCACAAATGGCTGAAAAATTGCTGATGCAAAGTAAACCAAGATGCAACCAACCAACCAACTTAAACCTATAAAGTCTAACAGGCAACTATCACAGATGTGACATAAGAATAGCTCACCTGAGCCTTTGGCTCAGGCAAAATTAAAAAAAGGGCAGTAATTTACTACTGGGAAAACCTGAAAGACAGTTGTAAACACAATACCACCAACAAAGAATCCTGTCTTCTCCTTGATATGTTACTTTACCTTCATAGACTTGTGGTAACTACAGACAGATCTATTTAGCTCTAGATGTGCTGCTAAACTGAGTTAATCTATTGACATACCAAACACTTTTCCAACAACTTCATAATCTTCAGATAAAAGCTGCCTTATTCCATGGTCAAAATACTTCTCCTATATTTTGGCAAGTATTGCACAAAAAAACTCTTTTCTTGGTCCACCATAGTCTACAGCATTCTATAAGATAAAGTTGATAATGATTACTTCAAAAAGTGCTTAACTTATGACTTCAACTTTAAGCCAAATCTGGTGTCCATAATTAATATAGCCTGAAAGCTGTATTGAAAATATCAGAATGCAGGGGCATGGAAAAATCAGGTGCATGAATGCAGACTGTGTGGGTTTTTTCATTTTTTTAACCAAATTTTCATCAGAACAAAAAAAAAAAAAAAAAAAAAAAAAAATATATATATATATATATATATATATATATATAGTATGTTAAATCATATAAATTGTTAGTGTGTACTTGCCCTGAAACTAATTTCCTGTATATATATATATATATTCAGTGATAGACCTTGACTTTTGACCTAGTGCCCTCATTTGTAATCCAATGTGAAGTGTTGTCACAAGGAACCAATGGAGCAAGTTTGAGATCAATCCAATAACCAGTTAGTGTTTATATGCACAGTTGTGGATTTCACTATTTATAGTAATTGGCCTTGACCTTTCACCTAGTGACCTCATTTGCAATCCCATGTGAGGTCTTGTCACAAGCAATCAGTGAAAGAAGTTTGAGATCTATGGGATAAATGGTTAGTTTTTTAATGCCCGGAAACCAATGTTACATATACACATACATGTGTACAAATTTAAACAAGAGCTTTCATTAAAAGTAAGATACCCTGCAAGATATTTGTAACATAAACAGGAAAACTTTATGGTAAAAGTTTTGGTCAAGGTAGTTACTCCACCAAAATTCAGCCTACTGGAGCAAACAAAACTCAAACTTGATCTTTATGTATCCATGAGAAAGCTACACACCAATAATTTTAATTGAAAAAAAAAAAAAATGAAAACCATGAAAATTCTGAAAAAGGGCAATAACTCTACCAGAAACCAGCAAAAAGAATGAAACTCAAACTTGATCTGTAAGTACAGTATAACCTGCTGTAGAGACCACCTCTATATAAAGTTCACCTGTCTATAGCAACCGGTCAGAAGTATCTCAAATGGATTTTACTATATAATGAACCTCTATATAAAGTCCACCTGTCTAATGTGAATAAAGTCCACCCTTTTCAGTCCCAAATGACTCCAGAACCTGTCTATAAAGTCCACTTCTTTGATATAATTTTATTAAATTTTATAATTTCCCAAATTTTTTGCAGTAAATATCAGCCACATTTCTTTGATACTGTGATGTATGAAGATTGGCAATAAATAATTTTAATATAAATTATTGATCACACTAAATACAATGTAGTAACTTACATAGTTTAAAAATCTTCTGTAATAAAGACTACAGTATCGACTGATATTATGTAAAATTTTGAAGAAAAAATGTATGAAGTCATACTTATCATATCAACAACTGAAGCCATCAGATATAAAGGTAGAAATACCCATTGTTATCTATTATGTTTTATATATAATTGTTTAATTTGTGACACCTTTGCTGCTACTTATAACAACAAAGACACTAACAGTCAAGTGTATATATACATGTAATAGGTAGAGTTTAACCAAATAATCTTCTCTGATGTACAGTTTATCAAATTTAAATAGTTTGGTTTTTTTTTTTTAAATAATTATTTCTGAATAATCTGTTTTTTAAAAATAAAATGAAAATAACTTTATAAATGTATATATTAATAAGTTTTTAATAGGTGCTGCATATTTTCACTTTTTTAACTATTTTAAACACTGTATGTTTACTTGTACATATAGGGGACCCTCTATATAAAGACCACCTGTCTATTAAGTCCACTCTTGCTCAGTCACCTAGGTGGACTTTATACACAGGTTATACTGTACCCATGAGAAAGCCACATACCAAAATACCAAACATTTAATCAATTTAATGTAGATAGCTACCGGTAGTCAAGTATATGATACTAATGTATCGGGATAGTTGTGATACAGGAAGCTATAAAATAGCTGTTTGCATATTCAAGGAAATTACACTTTGTTTCTCTCCAATTATTATAAATAGACGGATAATGATTCAAGATAGTTTTATTGGGCACAGAAAATTGGTAGCCCGGTGGGGCTACCTCTACAATGGATTTTACTGGCCCTACAAGACTTTTAGTAGTCTCGGGCTACCAATCTACCGTTAGTGTCAAACCCTGGCATTTCTGAATTTGCACTTTATTTTTTCAAGAGCATGGCTTTGTTCAAATTGGCAATAATAATGCTGAACTAAAACATTTCAGTTGATTTTATAATTAACTTCACATGAGGGTAGCAGATCCCAAAGCTTAAGTTATTTAACACTAATAATGTTCCTTAATACAATTACCTCCTCATAAAACTGCACTTCCAGTGTCTTCTGCAAATCTGTAATTGCTCTGATCTCATCGAATCCAGTTTCCAATATATTGGCTCTGTCTACCAAAATAAAGTTTGTGTCACCCTCTTCACACCTACTAACATCAGAAATTTCAAGAGCCCTTCCTCTGACCAATTCCATTTGGGATTTGCGGAGAATTTCAACAGGATCTACAATATTATTACTTTTACAAAAGTTTACAATCTTATCAACTATCTCAGCGACACCTTCTGCAATGGGCTGCTCTATTGATTGATCATCTATATTTTCGTATGATACATCTTGCAGATCAATTTCATCATCTTTTGTTTCATTTGAATTGATACCAAAAACAGGCCCAGCAATTACTGGTACAGGTTCCAGAACAACAATTGTCTCCAAATTTTCTGGTTCACTAAAAACGACATTATTACCAGAAAATGACAAGTTTCATCATTTTTCTCTAAAACCTGTGCATCTTCAATGATGTCACTGGTATTGTGCACATCACTACAATTCTCTGTATGTTTCCGCAACTCTTTAAGACGAAATTCCTTCTGACAACCATTACATTTTTGTAATAGTGAATCATCATTGGTTTGATCACCACTTTGTTCTGGCGAAAGTGCCAAATCATTCTGAATTGGTCGTATATATATCGATGACTGAGGATTCACATTTTTTTGCAATTCTTTTGCAGACCACGAAGAGCAATCAATTAATTTTAGTTCTCTGCAATTTTGTGTAATTCTGAGAAGTTCAATCCCCCCAGCCCCTGCCAATTTTGGGAAACCAGCTACCTCCCCAAGTTCATTTTTTTCATTTGACATAAGTTTTTCAAACACGTTCTTTTCAGTGTCTGTTTTGTTAAAACGAATTTTTTTCTTACCCAGACCAGCTTTATTTAATATCTCTTTTTCTGCAGAATTCGGAATGAATTTTTGACTTTTCGATGCAAGGCAAATAAACTGCATGGTAACACTGGCAACTGACTTACGTCGTTTAGACGAACTGTTGCGGGATCCAGTTATCGTGCCTCTAGGCCTAAAAAGTGCATTCCTCTCTGTTTGTCGGGTTTCCACTTCTGGCAATTCTGCTGTTTCTACTTTCGTTTTCAACAGTTGTTTCAATTTATGTCGCTGTCCAATTGTTGACACTCCTAGACGACTGAGCTCTTCATCCGATAAACTCTCAACCATCTTTGCATCGATATATTCTTTTACAAAATTTTCAAATAAGCTCGGAATCCCCATTTCGACTAAACATTCTTGGAGAATGCCATCCATGGACGCAGCCATTTTCCCGGTCAACTACCACTCATATCCCTCCGCTTTTAGAGAACCAAACGGAACTCGTAGACCGTACGTTTAAAGAAACATATTGATATAATCACCATATATTATAGCAAAACAACCATATATTATAGCGGGATGACCATATATTATCAAAACAACTATATGTTATAGAAAAATGACCATGTGTTATATCAAAACAACCATATATTATAGCAAATCGACCATATATCATAGCAAATTGACCATACGTTATATGAAAATAACCATATGTTATATCAAAACGACCATATATTATATCAAATCGACCATATATTATATCAAAACAACCATATATTATATCGGAACGACCATATATTATAGCAAATTGACCATATGTTATAGCAAATCGACCATATATTATAGCAAATTAACCATATGTTATATGAAAACGACCATATATTATATCAAATCGACCATATATTATAGCAAATTGACCATATGTTATATCAAAACGACCATATATTATGTCAAAACGACCATATATTATAGCGGAATAACCATATATTATATCAAAACGACCATATGTTATATCGGAACGACCATATATTATATCAAATCGACCATATATTATAGCAAATCGACCATATGTTATATCAAAACGACCATATATTATGTCAAAACGACCATATGCTATATCGGAACGACCATATATTATATCGGAACGACCATATATTATAGCAAATCGACCATATATTATAGCGGGATGACCATATATTATACCAAATCGACCATATATTATAGCAAATTGACCATGTGTTATATCGAAACGACCATATATTATATCAAAACGACCATATAATGCAACACGTTGACCATATGTTATAACAAATTGACCATTTATTGCAACATGTTCACTATATATTATAACAAGCACCACCTTAAGACAGCTGTGGCGTTCCATAATAAACTCTATCTGAGCTTTTTGTCGAATATAAAAAACATATCACACAACAAAATATATAAAAATATCAGCATGCATATTGTGTCGGAATCAATTCTGGAATTAGTCATTGCGACATATCCTTTTTGTATTTTAGTACGCGCTGATTTAAACAACAGCGTTCTGACCGTCAAATCTGCAAACCTCTCTTTTCTGCTCTATTAGCCCACAGTGCAAGTTTTTTAATGTAAATTTCTTGATAGTTTTATTATTTTTTTCTATCGGTTTGTTGTATTTTTGAATTTAAATGTTAAAATTTGATTTTATCGTTAATAGAAAGCATAGTAAATTTCGTCATAATTTTCGCGCGCGTTTTATATTTTATATATATTTTATATGTTCATTGCATTTTTACCCTATTAATTTTAAATGCGGTTTGTTTCAGAGATTCACGTGGTTTGGTATTTTATTTCTATTGTAAATAGTTTAAAACTTTTTTATTCAGATTTTGCACATTTAATATGTAACGGTTGTTATTTGAACTATTTAATCTCCCCGAGGGTATCCATAACTCAGTAGACAGTACTTTGTGCTGTCAGAAAATATACCATTTAGCAAAATTTTCATTCGTCTTAATTTTTGAAATTTATTTAAAACTAAGGTCTGTTCCCTCCTGCAAAACATTCCTTAGCTGGATTTGGATTCACATATTTTTGGAACTTTAGATTCATTAATTTACAACTGTTTGGCGTATGTTTTTTAATCTATCAACTTTTTCGACCCCTAGTGTCACTGATGAGGAATGATTTTCCGAAATGTGCACATCTGGCACATCAAAATTTAGCAGGTATTTGTTATATATAACAATGCCTTAAATTTTTGTGTCTATTTGCATGTTATTGTATTTCATTTTGTTTTCTTTCACCTTTTTACCGAGAACATTCACTGCAATTTTAACATACACACAGATATTGTACGAATATGATGTCATCTGCGGTCAGACTTACGATCGTACACTTAACACTTTTGTTCCTAAATAATAGTTTGTAAAGATTAATGTGGTTAGCCGTTTTGCAATAGATGCAGCACAGTAAAAGACTTTACAGCAACTCAGAGTCATCATTAGACGTGACAACCAGCACCAATCTAATGGATGAGTACGAGGATAGAGAGCCCCGAGCAGGCAAGTTTACAGAAAAGGGAGAGCAGTATTACCAGAGCTGAAAAGGTCTGTTGTTAGAAAAAGTTCATTCATCTAGTGACATTTTGAACGATTGTTTAAACGGTCTCAAGACATTACCAAAATCACTTTCAGCTTTAGAAAGCGCTGAAGCTAGTTTACACTATGCGTCTAAACGTTATAACACTTGTGCTAATGAATATCTCGACTTTCCTTCTCACTTAAGAGCTCCAGATTGGGATCAAGAACTTGAAAATTACTGGCCTATTTTGAAAAGTTTTGAAAACAATTCAGTGCAGTCTTAGATAACATTCAGGTTGCTGAGGAATCTTGTGCATTACTTCTCATAGGTCGGCAAAATCAAAGTCACAGTATACTAGCAAGTTCCAAAAATCATATGAAGGTAGCTTAGCAGTCAGTAAGAGAGCTAAGGCTGAATGAGAGCGTGTCGTTACAATTTCTTGAAAAAGAGACGCGTATTAAAAAAGAAAAGTTTGAAAAACTTTAGAATTACAAGTTCTTCAACAACAGAAATTAGCTGCAGCTGCTGACGCTGAAGCTAGTTACCTTAAAAATCAGTCACTTGAAGGTTCTCAGATGAAACGTTTGAACTACCAAAAGAAGTAATCACACCTTTTGAAAAAACCCTGCATTATCTGATGATTTGTCTAGCCCAGTAGTGAAACCTCTCTCCAGATGCTGTTCCTTTTATACCCTCAACACATGTAAAACAAGAAGATTTAGCATATTCTACCCCATGGCCAGCTGCTCATGAAAATGAACCAAAATCTGCTGTCGTTAGTAACACTGCTCCACAGTATTCTATATACACACCACAGCCAAATTTCAGTGCTAAGTCTACACAGAATATTTCTTCAGAAATTACAGATTTTCTGATTAAAAAGAATATTTTGTTAGAAAGTTTTCAACAACAAACGCTTTGATGATAAACCATACAGGTATGCTGTTTGGAAAACCCAGTTAAAGGCTATGGTAGCTGACATTAAGTGTTCTGCTCTAGAAGAAAAACTTTAATTACAAATTGTTTATCGAAGGATTCTAACGCACATAGACTGGTTATGAGTAAAAGAGCCTCCTGTGCTAGTGATCCAAATTATTGTGTACAATTTGGAGTCGTATTGATAAACGGTTTGATTCTGCAGAACCCTGAGAATCGGCTCTAAAATCCAGACTTTTCAACATACCTGATTTTACAGATCGTAAGAAACTCTATGATCTCCATGATTTGTTGACTAAAATTCAAGCTGTTAAGCAAGTAGATGAATATAGTGCGATATTTTCTTACCTTGATTCATCTCTCGGAATTAAACCTGTTGTACAGAAACTACCCAAGTATTTACAGGAAAAATGGATTACACGTGTAGTGAATAAATAACAGCAATACCAGTTAAATAAGCCAAACAGTTCAAAATAATGAATCTAAAGTTTCAAAATTATATAAATCCAAATCCAGCTAAAGAATGCTTTGCATGAGGGAACAAACCTTAGTTTTAAATAAATTTCAAATTTTAGACGACTGAAAATTTTGAAAATTTGTACATTTTCTGACAGCACAGAGTACTGGCTACTGAGTTATGGATACCTTCGGGGAGTTTTACTCCACCAGCAGCGTTATCCGCTCAGGGGTAGTAAATATATAATACAAATACCAGTTAAATTTTGATGTGCCAGATGTGCACCTTTCGGAAATTCATTCCTCATCAGTGAAGAATTATAAAAGACAGTATTGGGTAATATTCCCACCTTTTAGTGAATTTGTTAAGTTTATTGGCGAGATGAGAGAGATGTTATTAGAAACCATCCAGGTTTGGTTTTTGATACGCCAAAGGAAGTGCCTTCTGTTCGTAGGCGTGAGTATAGTAACAGGAATTGTGTAAGCAAATAAGTTAGATGCTGTTTATCTGGTGCCATCAGAGAACACTAAAATCTTGTGCTTAATTCATGAAAATTATAAGCATACAATTAATCAGTGTAAAGCTGTCAGAACTCAAGTCAATTGGTAACAGGAGGGGACTTCTCAGAAAAAATAACACTTGTCTTCGGTGTTGTGAAAGTTCTGATCATTTTGCCAATCGCTGTACATCAAGGATAAAATGTAAAATTTGCAAAGGTGACTCTCATTGTACAGTTATGCACATTTATAGATCGAAATTATAACCCTTCAACATAGTATGGCGAGGAGGCAGTTGTATTGTCAGGTACTCAACCCAAAGTGAGTTCAAACTGTACAGAGATTTGTAATGGGTCTAGAGGCAGGTCGTTCTAGAATATTACCTGTTCGTGTGTTTCATGAAGGGCAACCTGACTTGGCAATCATCGTTTATGCTATGCTCGATGACCAAAGGAATCAGACTCTTGGTAAAAGTGAAATATTTGATCTTTTTGGCATTTAATCTCCAGCTGTCAATACACTATGGAACCCTGTTCAGGGAAAATCTGTACTAGTGGACGGATAGCAGATGGAATAATTGTTGAAGCATTAGACGACAGTGTTCAGTTAAAGTTATCACGTGTTCTTGGGTGCGATAATATACCTGATAATCGTTCAGAGATTGCTACTCCAGACATTGCATATCGCTATCCACATATGCAAGACCTAGCAGGACATAAGCATTATTATGATCCGTCATTGAAAATACTACTTCTTATCGGAAGGGATGTTGTAGAAGTACATCATGTCAAAGAACAGAGGATTGGTCCTTTGGGTTCACCTTTTGCTTAGCGTTCACCTCTTGGATGGACAATTATAGAAGATATAGGAGACACTTGTTAATCTGGATATCATCCAACATTAAAGCTGCATTAAGTTTTCCAAAGAAAAAATTAAAACGATGCTAATCTAATTATTGATGTTCCTAATGACCAATGTTACATTTGGTTCAACGATAAAAGCTCGAATAAATACAGAAATTATAGTATTTACCCAGAAAGATGCAGCATTTCGGATCTAATATTGGAACATGGTTACGTCATCAAAACCCGGGTAATTTAAACACAACTTTTAAAACGGTGAAATACCATAAATTTATTACAGAACTTCGTTGAATTTGTCATTTGTGACTTAGTAACATAACACCATTTCAAATACATCTGGATATTATTGAAGGACAATTAATATCTTCTGTAATGTTTCACCTTCGATTCTAGCATGCTCCAAGCTCATAATTACCATCGTAAAACACTGACCAACCGGTCAGGATTTCGTTTATTTACAGCTAAAAGAAATGAAATTTTAGAAAAGAATGTCACGGATCGTGGTAAGAAGATATACATTTTTAGAAAATAATAAAAAATTCAGAAAATTGAAAAACATAATGCAGCTTAAAATGGTGTTAGCAAAACCTTTATCGTTGAAAACGGTCGCCCTACAGCTTTTGAGCCTTGTAAACAAAAGTTCAATATTTGTAAGGACGTAGCAGTAACAAAACTTGTGTGACCAAATTAAATATTTTCGAAACTACTATTGATGACAACAAACTTGGTCCCTCCGTTGAGGATCGCAAGTTTCTTGACATTATGGACACAGAATTCCATCTTGGTTCAGAAGGAAAATGGGTTGCGCCATTACCTTTTAGTTCACCTCGTCAACCGATTCCTGACAATTACCAGTTAGCGTTACATCGTGCTAAATCGTTGAATTCATCTCTTCATAAAGTCGAAACAAAAAAGCAACACTTTCTTACATTCATGCAGAAAGTACTGGACAATAATCATGCGGAGTTACCACATTCTCTAATCTCAAGTGCCATCATTCTATGTCGACTGGGCTTGGTTATGTTAGTTATGCATCCCTATCTAGTTACTTGATCCGTTACTTTGGTGATGTTACATGTATTTTTTGAAAGGAATAAAAATCGTTCAAGAAACCAAGATAAGCTTTTATTGTTCCTGCAGCAAGTTTAATTATTATTTTATTATTCAGTTTAATCATTGCTTACAAGCATTTATTGGGTAACTATTCAAAGACGTAGATGGATCAATATATGTGCATATTTTGGATACAATATTCACTTGGTTAAAAGCTTCTGAATGTGTTTTGCTCTTTTCGATTGACTTCAACCAATCTAAATACTGTTGCAACACAGGAAATGAGAAGTTTACTTAAATTTAGTTATTTCTAATCAAATTTTCCATGCTCTCTGATCCAATGTTCCTCGGCGTATAAAAACACATTGGAGATGACTTTATTTCAACATCAATCAGAACGAAGACAAAACAGGTAACTAAGATTAATCAAATCACTGTCATGGTTACGTAACTGATGTTTTTCTTACTAAATAATAATGCGTTATACGTATTTGGATTTGACATTTTGTATGCTATTTCAAAAATGTTTGTGTTGATTCTTATGTTGCAATTTTGTAACATTGATCAGCACTATTTTTGCTTCTTCAATTTCATGTTTTGAAACCTTACGACTGCATTTTTGCAGGGGAAGGGTTAGGCATTTTTTGGCAACATTTTGTGGTCAATTTCTGATTAAAAAAATTAAATGGCCCCGCGGCTTCAAACAAGAGGGTAATTCTGTTAAAATGCGCTTGGTCCTATCACAAAACTCGAATTAATTTTGGAGGCATGTTGCCCAAAAGACACCATTTTAGGGGTGTCAGGTTCTTGTTAGGCACTTGTTTTTGTCGTAAAATCTAGGAAGCAAATCATTTAATGTTAATGATTGTATTATAAGGTATTTATTCTTGGCATTTGTTTTTTACTTAGGGATTTAGTTCTGAAAATAATAAGAAAATGGAGACTTGATTAAAAATCTTAATTATTTGATGGTTTAATACACAGTCGATTTATTTTTCATGAATTTTTGTGCACATTGACGGAAAGTACTGGGAAGACGTCTAAACATCGAGCATGGACGCTATATTCTCGGAGTAAGTCCAAGAATAGTAGCGTAGCTTAAGATTACTAGACGACAACAGGCTGTTATCAAAACATTGCACGTCAAAAGACTCGTGTTGAACAACTGTTAATGTTCTAGGGGTTCTGATGACGTGGTATATCTTGTAACCGTCTTTTAACATTTCTTTTGGGAGATGCCAAATTAATAAAACAATATTACAATATTAAGGTTAAGCTTGAATAATAAATGACATCATACTGAATAAAGTCCATTTAAGCTCCAAATCAACATAAACTACATTTTGTCCCTAGAAGTTCAAAATCAAAATAAACAAAAAGGTGGCGACGGGTAAATATTATTATCCTTAAGGAAAATATTAAACATAATTAAATTTATGACGGAGTATAGTACAAAATTTAGTCCTTAAAAACAGTGAAAAGTTACATTTGCATTAGGTCTGTTTTGGGGTTAAACTTTGAGTTAAATCACTGATTTTTTGAAAAAAAAGTTTAAATCCTAGTTAATTGTTCATAATGCAGGATTGGATTATAATAATTGGTATGGCAAAATGTTTAAAACTAGTGAGAGGTAAAAGGTTAGCGTTCAATTTTTTTAATTTTTTTTTGGTCAAACGTATATCCTTAATACAAATGGACATCAATTAAGCATAAATTGCAAGAGAATTTGAAAAGATCATTTATCGATATTAATATAATTCGTTACCTGTAATGAAAACAATTCAGTTGTTAATTCAGTGGCACAAAGATCTTATGAAAATAACCTTTTGCTCTGCAGCAAGAAGCAGCCAGATCTTAGTCCAGATGTCCGTAGGAAAAAAGGAAGTAACAGTTTATCACGGATCTGTCCATAAAATCAAAATGATGTTGGTAGCAATAATTCTTTAAATAATCAAAATTAATAGAATTGAAAACAACAAGCATTCCTTTGATGTCCATACGATGTATTACTTACAATTTCGCATGTTTGTTGTGGTCTCATACGCTGTTACAAAAATAATAAAGCGTATGTGTTTGTGTGTTAACTTGGGTAAACATTGCATCATTGTTTTTTTAAAACAGGAAACCACGTTAGTGCAAAGGCAGGAAGATTTTGGCTGAAACCTGATGTCAACTAAGTAAAACTTGTAAAAGTTAAGTTCTGATTTTAGTCAGTATTTTATCCTAACTTGACAATGTGCTTTAAGTTTAAACTCGATATACAATAAATATTTGTACTCCAAATCTTTTCAATATTAACTCTTTGATGTGAAAAAAAAATATTAACTAGACTTAAGATTAAACCTAAAGTTATATCTAAAAACCATAAAGTATCATCACTGGTTAAGATTAAACCTTAAGTTATATCTAAAAACCATAAAGTATCATCACTGGTTTACTCGATTCATGTTTAACTTTTTACTTCTTACTCGGATAAGGATTAAAATATTAACTCCATTCACGATAACTGCAAAATTAATTATATATTGAACTTGATTTGGATTTAATTATTACTATTTATTCAATTGTAATTTAGTCAAATTCCAAATATAAGTTGTATTACTTTTTGCTTCTAACTTGGTTTAAACGGTCAACTCTTATCAAGATAAAACCCAAAATAAACAAAAACATTAATTCATTAGAGATTTTTCTTTTATATCATTACTCGGATTTAACCATTTACTATATCCCATATAAAACTTTAAGTTCAAGGGTTAGAACTCTGAGTAAACTCCATTTAGTGGATCTTACTATTAACTACTTACACAGATTCAACTACTTACTATATCCCTTATAAGGGTTAAAAGTAAGGTCTGTTCCCTTATGCAAAGCAGTCCTAAGCTGGATTTGGATTTATAAAATTTTGGAACTTTAGATTCAATAATTTCAAAATGTTTGGCTTATGTTTTTTTTTTTTCTATCAAACTTTTAGGTCTTAGTGTCAATGATGAGGAATGAATTTCCGAAATGTGAACATCTGGCACATCAAAATTTACCTGGTATTTGTTTTATAGATTTATTAAACTCGATTTTGATTTTACTCTTAAGTCCTTACTCGGGTTCAACAATTTACTCAATCTCTTATTAAACTCAGCGTTAACTCCATTTTGAGTTTTACTCTAAGCTCATTACTCGGATTCAATTATTTACTATATCCCTTATTTAACTAGAAAACGATGGTTATCATACTTGTACTTAAAAATTAGTTATGGCACTATAGTATAAAAGGCTTGCCTTATAAACCCAGAGCTTAATTAGATATGCTGAAGCCTTAACAATTGCAGTGTTAAAAATACATAATCCGAAAATATGTTTAATGTCAACGTATACCGTTCAAAGGAAACTGGACACTCGTACTTCAAAATATAATTCATGTTATTTTTGTAACCGTATTGATCTATTTCAGTTGAAAAAAGCATCAGGAACACCTAAGTGAAACATGCTGAAAATGGCTAGATTTTAAACAATATGTCATTTTCGGAAATTGGAAACTATCACATGATAAAGGTATAAGGGTTGAATCTAGAAAATTGTATAGTAAATAATGAAAACTACTTAAAAGGGGCAAATTAACAAATACCAGAAAATGAAAAGAAAAAAACAAATCACGTGAAATAAAGGAATGAAGTCAAGAATTACATCATACTTATTTGTGTAACATGTGTCAAAGTCATCTATAAGTGGCGGGAATGTTATTGTGAACAATTATCCATCTAGTTCAACAAAAGAACGTCTAAACAAGTTTAATAAACCGAACCTCTGAACTAGGTTAACCTAAGGTGTAAGTATGAACCATAAACCACTGAATTAAGTTAACCAATTAAGTATTAACCAAAATGTAACTATAAACCACAGAACTAGGTTAACCGTTGAACCATTAATTACTTTATAAGGTTAACCTAAGGTGTAACCATGACCCGCTGGACTAGGTTAACCCACTAAGTAGGTAAACTCAAGGTACAACTATGAACAACTGAATAATGTTAATTGAAGGTGTACTGTAATCAATGAACTAGGTTAACATTAACCTAACCACTGAACTAGGTTAACCTAAGATGTAACTATAAACCAGGTTAACCTATGGTTAACTATGAACCACAAACCTAAGTTAACCCATGAACCATAAACTTAACCACTGAACAAGGTTTACGTAAGGTGTAACTATAAACCGTTTACCACTGAATAAGGTAAGCCAATGAATTATGTTATTTTGAGGTGTAACTATTAACCGTGAACCACTGAACTAGGTTAACTGAAGGTGATACTATAAACCCTACAATTGGCCAGGTTAACCTTTGAACCACGAGTTACTGAATGAAATTAACTTAAGGTGCAAATTTGAGTCATGAACCTCTAAACTAAGTTAAACCCTGAACTGAATTAAGTCGTAGGTGACCATGAACTAGGTGAACCTAAGGTGTATTAATGAACTATGATTCGTGACTAAACCGAACATCGTAGTGTTTGGTAAAATTCTACCTGCTTCATTCAGTTTGGTATGAAATAGAAGTAGATTCATAATAAAACAATCAATTACACTTCTTCTTTTTTACTTGTAATTTATATGAATAAAAGACTTTTTTCATTATCAAGATATATAAGGCAGTAGTTGTTTAATGATGATCATCTGACCAGGGTTAACTATTTCTTGCAATGAAATAACTACAAGTCAAACATTACCATAACGTATTGCATTAATTCATACTAATTAACAATAACTTATGAACTACAGACCAGGGTTAACTCACCAAACAGGGCTTACTTATATTTGTATTATATATTTACTACCCCTGAGCAGGTACCGCTGCTGGTGGAGTAAAACTCCCCGAGGGTATCCCTAACTCAGAAGCCAGTACTTTGTGCTGTCAGAAAATGTACCATTTAGCAAAATTTTCAGTCGTCTAAAATTTGAAATTTATTTAAAACTAAGGTTTGTTCCCTCATGCACAGCATTCCTTAGCTGGATTTGGATTTATATAATTTTGAAACTTTAGATTCATTATTTTCAACTGTTTGGCTTATATTTTTTATGTATTAAACTTTTCGGTCTTAGTGTCACTGATGAGGAATGAATTTCCGAAATGTGCACATCTGGCACATCAAAATTTAACTGGTATTTGTATTATATATTTATACCCATACACTGAAATATTTAAGTAATGAACTGATATAAGGATAAAAACCAAAGTTTATTATTCAATGTATCTGAAACATAACGATACTAAATGATAAATTCTATACTTACAACGCTGTTTAGTTGTTTGGTAAAATGTACCAAATATATATAACGTAGTGTAATCTGCAGAAACGCACAATGGCTACACTTTCGACAAAGTTAATTGACGTTATTGTCTGAAATCCAGCTAAATATGACGTTACAAAGTCATAGTGATGAGTAAAACAATAATTCCGCACAAACTCGAATTCCACTTCGCTATTAAAAAGGAAAATACACGCTGGAATATCCATATCAAAGAAACAATTGCATCAGTTTCCATTTATAAAGTATACAAAACGACGTGATATCATTTGGCGGGAAAGAGTTTGGGTTAGGTTATGAACACTGAAGTTAATGGGGTTTAGGGTTGGGTTAGGGGCCGTTATTGATTTTGTAACCTAAAACTTCGTTATCGGCCAACTGTGTTGAATTTGTAACCTGAAAATTAAAAATTTTGTAACCTGTGTTGATTTCGTTTTTAACGACGAAAAAAAATCGGAGTGGATAATGTAACCTTGATTTTGCTTTTTAATTTGTAAATGTAACTGAACAAGAATTTTGTAACTTGAATTTTTGAAATTTAATTTTGTCGAAAGTTTTCTATATATGACCATAATTTGAACACTGCCGATGATTTCATTTCATTGCCGAAGATTTTAAAGCCAATATTTATTGTTTCTATGATGTTACTTTGAAGTTACATAATCATCGTATAATTTTTCATAGCATTTCCGACCATTCGACTTTTTTTGGTTGTTTGTCGTAAATTCTTACCCAGAAACCATCTTGATTATTATATGAACTTATTGAGACCGTTGTCCCGTGATATTTTGGAATTGGTTTATAGATAAAACAGAGATAAAGCAAAAGAAAGAGAGATATGTAATTCGTGGAAATTCACGCCAATTATTAATATCAAACGACGTCTACTATGTTTGTGTCCTATTGGTTATTATATGCTTGATGTTTCAAGTAAAATTGTAGTCAGTTCGAAAAAATGTGATCTCATTTGTCGTGTACTGGAAATGGCATTTTGAATCGGGTTCGTTTGAAAGCAGACGGCTAGATAGATAGAAAGATTGAATATATGGAAATTTACATACACAAACACTTGTAACTTACACAATAATCTTTGTACTATTTCAGGCTTTTACTACCTAACACATGTCCAGTGTTGCTAGCGAAACACTTTGTTTCTTTTCTGTTATTTAGACAGATAGAGAAAGAAATAAAAGTACATATTAGATGGATAGATAGATGCAATATATAGACATTCATAGAAACACTCACTTATTACTAACACCATAATGTTCGGACTATTTCTGTCTCTTTATGATATGGCCAGTGTTGCTACCAAAAACATGGGACGCTTACTTTTCCGAGACAACTTGTCTCATCTCCGTTTTTGCGAGTAATATCCCTGCTTCATCTGCGTATGGTGTATATGTTTCACAGTTAATACGGTACGGTAGAGCTTGTTCCCACTATGGGAACTTTCTGCAACGAAGCAAATTACTTACAATTAAATTGTTGACACAAGGATATTGCAAGCCTAGGCTAATCAGGGCCCTTCAAAAGTTTTATGGCCGTCATCACAATATTGATGATAAGTATGTAGTCACTGTATCTCAACTTCTACTGGATATATTTGACTTACCATAGTTCTTTGTTCCTTTCATTCTCAAAATTGACTTGCACGTGACGGGTGTAGCTGGCTAGACAGGAGGTGCTTACCCTTCCGGAGCACCCGGCCTCACTTCCTTGATGGAAGTTCACGTGTATAACATATTTTGCCAATTTGCAAAGTTTTTACTTTGTTTTTGGGATTGGGATATGGACAAGGACTGGTATGTTTGTTTTATTTATATATTAGATGGATAGACGAAGTATATTGGTATTTACAAATGTCCCTTTCTTACTTTGTTACTATTTATCAAATTACAAGTGTTGCTAGAAAAACAGATGTATATAGAGGTCTGCATGTTAAATTGGCACCACGTTTTTCCCGAATTTATCTTTGGATTATGTTTTTAGTAAATGATTGTAGGATAAGAGACGAACAATACAAATATGCAAGGTAACTGTGCGATACTGATTAATAGTTATGCAAATGATTCGTCCCGGTAATTTTGTGTCCATCCAACTTATTTTGCATCCAGGGCATAATTACAGGATAAGATAAAATATAGATTTTGACCAGTTAAATTGAACATGTGTCTGTTTATAAAGTCTTAGTTCCACGTGTTGAAAGCGGAGCAGTTTAACAACCGCTTGAAAGGGTATCATGAGTGTTTTCAGTAACCCTAGCCTAACTCTAGCTTGTGGATTTAGTAACATAAAGTTTCAAAAGAAACTTATTGTAAAATGTAACCCAATGCGAAATAAGTTACTTAAGTAACTTGACAATCTGATGTTGACTTTGTAACCTTACGTGGATTTTGTAACCCTAGGTTACAATATTAACTGAACTCAGATTTTTATATTGTAAACGAATGTCGATTACGTAACTTATAGATACAAAATGCAATTCGAACAAAATTTATATCTGAAGTATTTAAGTGTCTCTCAATGCAATTTAGTAAATATCGAACCGAAACAACTACTGAAAATACCTGTTCTTGTTATAAACATTCCTCGATACAAATTAGTTCAAACTGTGAACTTTCCTTTTCTATACAGTATACAAATTAGTTCAAACTGTGAACTTTCCTTTTCTATACAGCAGTATACTGCTTCTCCTGCTGATGTTGTATTTGTTTCCAAATAAATACGCTATTGTAGAGCTTGTTCCCACTACGGGTACTTTGTACAACTATGCAGGCTCTAATGTTTTATTTTATTTGTCTTCTGGACTGCGATTCGGCATCGATTAGTATGTTTTTTTATTATTAATTCCTATGTCTCGATTAAAGTAAATTTGATATCAAACAGTCTTCATGAATACTGTTTTGTGAATGCTTCAATGTAAAATAATAATAATGATAGATTCTAGGTTAACATATTCAATCGCAATCTAAAGGAATTTTATTGAAAATTCATATGTCCATTACATACAAGCGTCACAGACATGGTGGATGATATATATGAAATATTCTTGACCTGAACTTAGGTTTGGCTTGATTGAAAACAATACGGTAAATCGCTGCAATAAAAGTTATATAAAACAGAAGATGGTAGTTTTCTGGAAAGCATTTATTTTCAATTAAGTACTTATTTTTGTATTTGAATAGAACTCTTCTGAATGTTTGGACTCTATCTGCAATTGTTTTGCCTCCCATTTTGCCAAATTGCTTCCTGAATCTGTCTAAGAAAAGCCGATCCTCTTCTGTCTGTTCAAGAGCGTATACAAAATTTCCTTGGAGTATCGGTCTATCCATATCTCTTATTATTTGCCTTGCAACTACTTTCGATTAAATCTTGTTCCTCCTTGCTTTTCTTCCATGGCTACTTTGTGATAATGATACAAGATCAGTGTCTGCTTCTTCCTTTGAAATTTCCATCTCTATCGCCCTTTGGCTTTAGACTTTACCACCGTTTTAAGATTTATATAGCCTTCCTTTGTTTCATCGACTTTTTTTTCATTTAACTCTTCAATTCTGTTACTTTATCGTGCGGCAGAATTTTAATGGAAGGTTCTTGTCGCAGTTCGTTATCAGGACTTGTTATCTGATTTGACATAACTTGGCTAATTTCCTTGGAAATGTCCACTACTTTCTGTTTCTTTTCTCTCAAAGAATAGAACTCACCCGCTGTTGTCTGTGTGTGTTGGACTGAAATGTGTAGAATCTGGTTGAAATCTGTTGCAAAATAAATGTCGTTTCGACCATGCCTTTGCGTGTGTCCATACAAACCCAATGGTCTCGAACCACTGATCTTTCGGTTAATGATAATAATAATACCATCAAACGGGCTACACACACACACACATACACACGAAAAAAAGAAATTCCACTGCATCGCATTGAAGAAGCATTGGGGGTGCCTCTACGTATCGAATCCGTTCTAGTCGGTGCGGGGTCTTGTACTCTTCTACTCCTCGCAATACATACCCCATCCATTACCACGCCACCCCATCAGCAAACATTTACACCGCCCTCTTCTCATTCCTCCTAAAAACCCCTCCACCTCAACCCCACCCAAACCCCCTTACAATCGGAAGGAACCCGGGGGGTTTCGAGGTTAGGGACTGGAAGAATTTTGAGGACGAAAAAAAGGACAGTGTTATTAAAGGGGCACAGCCGAGTTCAAGTGTGTTTGTCCGTAAAAAAATCAACCTTTTAGCCGCTAATTATTGTTATAAATAAGACAAGAAAAGACGATTTTTCGAGGTTTTCTTTAATTTTGAATTGGAGAGTTCTGGATTCATAACATTCATCGCATCCTGATATTCCTGAAACGTGACTGTGTGGTCTAAACGGAAGTCAAATGACAAATCCCTACGTCCAGCGGCCAAACACCGAACGTTGTACTGTCTCAATAAAAGTTCTGGAGGGTTTCCTTCCCAAAAAACACTTCAGTACGAATATGATTGTTTTATATTGTTGTGATAAATACTTCATATACCCCGTCGATAATTTAAACCCCTCTTGACACATTCGAACTCTGTACATCGCAATTCCAACAGAACCTTAACCATAATAATTGTGCCTTTAACAAACTGAGATAACAGTCGCTGTCAAACAATTCACGAAGTTTACCGGCAAACTGTACGCCAATTTCTTGACAAAATAAAGGCAATGTGTCCAGATTGAAATTTCCCCTAGCTTTTGCTTTGATGGCCTGAAAAAACATAAACGATAAAGCAACAATTAGCAATTTTCTGACAAACCAGTGTTCATATAAAGACAAAAACGAGTCAGTTAAAAATAAGGTTCTGAAAGAAAGATAATCTGTATTAATTATTATACAAGACAAGACAAAAACGAGTCAATAAAAAATAAAAAGGTTCATGCCTACCATTTCGTAAATCTTTTCTAATGCAATTTTCTCAAGAAAGAAGCATCTGCTCCATGGCTGCAAGTAAGAGTGTCTAAACAAAGACGAGAGTCTGGAGTGTGACATCCCGTGCAAAATAACTTTTGACCTCTCTTCAAGGTCGAGTATGGTGAGTATTCGGGCGGGGATGACGCGATCAAACAAAGCGCGCGAAGACGTTTAAGCTTCTCCAACTAACTCAAGATTTAAGGTATAGATTCAAATCAAAAGTTAACATTTAAGTTTTACTCCGTACACGATTAATAAGTTTGTTCATTTGATAACTATCCATTTCCTTGCCAGGCCATTGTAAAAAGGGATGCGTCTGGCGCAAGAAGTGTGTTTGATTTTCAACTTGAAGTAGGGACAACTTTCGTCTGGCTTGCAAATAACAATTAACCATGTCTGATAGCTCCTTTGATAATACCAATTGACAAGGATGCAGGTATCCGGTCTTATGTTTCAAGACTCTGCAAATAAAACTGCCTTTTTCTTTCATCCTGTTTCCAAATCCTTGCAATGACATGCAAATATCGCACCATTCTTGTCTGCATTATTTATTGCAATGGTAAGCACAATAATTTCCACTACCAAATTAAAATCTGCTTGTTTTAATTTTTTTTTTGTTTGAGAATTCCCCATACTGATTTTTTGATATCCGATGTTCTAAAATTTAGATAATATTTCATTAGAATCAAGGATCATCATTTCTACATTTCTTTCTTTACTTGTTTTTTTTAAGTCTTTTTAACGACATTGTTCGCCTCGTGTTTAACTCAGTAAATAGCGCTGGTTTGATGAGTTTCCTCATACTAAGATACGACCAAAGGTCATTTAGAGTGCTTGAAGATGCCTTTACAGTTCCAGGCTGCTTATTTTTTACACATTCGTCCAGCCACAATTTAGCTGTTCTGTCGGCATTAGTGATATTACCATTTCGAAAAATACCCTGTGGATCAACCGCCATCACTATAACCAATAGTGAACATTGTTGATCTGCGTGTTTGATGTGTAAGTTACTTTCTGCTAATCTACAAAAAGCGTTATACCGGAACTGAAATCAAATAAAGTATTAAATAATTATACAAATCTGGATTCAGGATATAATATCGCTTTTTAACCCCTCCAACGAAGTCAATTAAAGGGTTCATTGCCGAATTTGGTATTTGTCTCAGTTGAATTTACAGCATTTTTTTTTTAAATTTTGGTATTTGTCTCAGTTGAATTTACAGCATTTTTTTAAAAATTTATATGTCCAATCCGGAGGAACCATGGAAGGGGGTGCGTGGTTAGGGACTGGTAGAATTTTGAGGATGAAAAAAAGGACAGCGTAATGAAAGGGGCACGACCTAGTTCGTGTGTGTTTGTCCATAAAAAACCAAACCTTTTAGCCGTTTATTGTTATAAATAAGACGAAGAAAAGACGATTTTTCGAGGTTTTCTTTAATTTTGAATTGAAGAGTTCTAGACTCATAAGTTTTTTTTAAACACCTTTTAAAAAAACATGACTTGAGATCTAACTTTCATCGCATCCTGATATTCCTGAAACGTGACTGTGTGGTCTAAACGGAAGTCAAATGACAAATCCCTACGTCCAGCGGCCAATCACCGAACGTTGAACTCTCTCAACCTTTCCTTCCCAAATAACACTTCAGTACGAATATGATTGTTTTATATTGTTGCGATAAGTAAAGGTATCGTTTGGTCACTATCTCGGTCTAAATGAGCTATTTTTTTCTTAAGAAACATGTCTAAAAGTATTTTTTTGTTGAAGAAAACGTCCGTTTGCAATTCCAATTAAGAATCTTTTGGTTACTCTCTAGGTCTTAAAGAGTATTCTTAAGGAGCATGTCTAAAAGAGTATATATTTTTTTAAGAAGCATGTGCGTTTGCAATTCCAGTAAAGGTCTCCCTTGGTCACTCTCTCGGTCTAAAAGAGTATGTTCGTTTGCAATTCCAGTAAAGGTCTCGTTTGGTCACTCTCTCGGTCTTAAAGAGTGCATTTTTATTCTTTATCAGTACGTCCGTTTGCAATTCCAGTAAAGGTCTCGTTTGGTAACTCTCTCTGTCTAAAAGAGTGCATTTTTATTCTTAATCAGTACGTCCGTTTGCAATTCCAGTAAAGGTTTCGTTTGGTCACTCTCTTGGTATAAAAAGAGTGCATTTTTTTCTTAATCAACATGTGCGTTTACAATTCCAGTAAAGGTCTCCTTTGGTCACTCTCTCGGTTTAAAAGAGTGCTTTTTTTTTCTTAAAAAGCATGTGCGTTTGCAATTTCAGTTCATGTATCGTTTGGTCATTCATGCAGTTAAAGAGAGTATAATTTTAGTCTTTACGGTGAAATATAGTATATAGTCTTAAATAAATTGGATATTTTTCTGTGCAAAAATACAGAGATATAAAAGAGCATTAACGGTATGTTTTTTTTTAGAAACCTGTACGATTTAAGGAAATAAAAGAAATTCACATTTAAATCATTTTTTTCTCATTTTATTTTCGCTTCTGTGTTGGTCAGTCTGTAGCTAAGACGTTTTTCGCGCGCTTTCTTTGATCACGTCAGTCCCTTCTCGCCTGAATACTCACCGTGTTTGTTAGAGAGAGAGGTCAAAGGATTTTTTTTTTTGCACGGGATGTCACACCCCAGACTTTCCTCCTCTTTGTTTAGTCACTCTTACACGTAGCCATGGAGCAGACGGTTCTTTCTTGTGAGCAACTTGCATTAGAAAGATTTACGGAATGGTAAGCATGAACCTTTTCGTTTTTAATAAATTAAATTGACTCGTTTTTTGTCTTGTCTCGCATAATGATTAATACAGATTATCTTTCCTTCAGAACCTTTTTTTTGTCTTAATACATACACCGGTTGGTTTGCCGGGATGTTGCTAATTGTCGTTTTATCGTTTATGTATTAACAGGCCATCAAAGCAAACCCTAGGAGAGGTTTCTATCTGGACGTCTTGCCTTCGTTGTGTGAAGAAGTCGGCCTACAGTTTTCCGGTAAACTTGGCGAATTGTTCGACAGGGACTGTCGTCTCAGCGACGAGTTTGTTAAAGGCAAAGTCGTAAGGGATAATCTCCTGTGGGAATTGCAGTCGTTTGAAGCATTTATCGCGACAGAACGAAACGATCGTATGCGGACTGAAGTGGTGTTTCGGGGAGGAGAAAAGCCCTCCGGAACTCTTTTTGATGGAATACAAGGTTTGGTGTTTGGACGCTGGACATAGGGATTTGTCATTCGACCTCGGTTTAGACAACAGAGTCACGTTTCAGCAATATATGGATGCGATGAACTTGAGAGCTCGGGTCTCGTCTTTTTCAATAGTACTAGTGTTATGAAAAAGACATACGAGTCTGGAATAGAAATCTAACCCTATCCCTAACCCTTGAATCCAAAATTTAAAAAAAATAAAAAAAAAAACCTTTATAAATAATGCTTTTTTGTTGCTTTTTTCACGTTTTCACTCACAAACAACAAACACAATGAAAAAATCGGGGTTGTCTCCCTCTTAGACAACGCTGTCCTTTTTTTTTCGACCTCGAAATTCCACGAATCCAAAACCTCGCGTCTCCCCTCTTTGTTCCTACCAGGGGTTAGGTGGTTGAGTAATGGGAGGTGGGAAGGGGTTTCGGAGGGGATTTCTTAGAAAAGTGCTTTGTGGACATGTGTCTACGGAGTGTCTTGGTAACGGACGGGGTACGTATCGGGAGGGGTGAAAGAGAATGTAAAAAGATCCCCATGAGGTTTTTCCGGACCCCCCCCCCGTTTTTTCGGGGGTGGTAAGGGAGGGGTTAGCAAAGGGAAGGAACGACCAGATCGGATACGTGCAGTTACCCCAAATGTCGATTGGACGTAGTGTTGTGGATGTTTATTATTATTATTGTTATTATTATTAACCGAAAGTTCGGTGGTTCGAACCCACGTGTGTACGTATTGTTTGTCTGTTTGTTTAATTTCTTATTTTCTTATTCTGCCAATACTTCGGTAGCTCGGTCGGTAGAGTTTGTGGATTCGAACCCAGGATAGTGACGAGGTCCCATGTCACTGTAGGTTTGGCAAGATGAAGAACTCTGCTGTACTGTATGATGCCATCAGCGCAACGCACGGGTGTCAGGCAGGCAAAATTTCTGCACCTTCGCATCGATATAAAAGTGAAATATTCTGGACTGGGACATTAAACACCTTTTTTTTACTTAATTGGACTCGAATCTTCTTCTGTATATCGATGTTTTCTTGATTTCTCCTTTCATTTCTCGATTTAATTCTTCTTTGTTGCTTCGAAGATGGCGAAACAGAGGGACGAATGGAGAAAACCCACTTTTTATTCATTCATGACTCTGAAGGTGCGGAGGAGAGAAAACCATCTCATGCAAACGAGGAGAGAAAACAATCCCGTTTTTATGCATCTTTGGGAGGAGAAAAAACCGTATCATTTTTATGCATCGTTGGGATGGGGAGGAGAGAAAACCATCTCGTTTTTATGCATCGTGGGGAGGTGAGAAAACCATCTCGTGCATGCATCGTGGGGATGAGAAAAACCATCCCTTTCACGCATCAAGCGAATTTAAACCAGAAAAAATAAGAATAAAAATAACCAACAAAGTATTTTGTTTTTTTAGTTATTCAACATCAATGAAATAAATCCTCATATTCACCGTTCTTTTTAAAATTTCCATGAGTTCATTGTTTTGATCTTTTTTCTGCGTCAGTGATCTAATGAGTCCTTCCAAATATTCAAAATTTACTGATCCTTTGCATGGCATTGCAAATATTTCATACACCCGTTTGTTGTATCCAAATAGCGCTTTATTGTAAAGTCCTATAAGGAAATAATTTGCATTTTGATACTTTAAAACCTTGTGCTTAGAAATCAATAAATAAATAAATTGTTCCAAAACAAAGTTTTCTTCACCAAAGTTCTGCTTGATTTCAGATGCTTTAATTTGCTCAACGTCTTTTAAACACGTATAAAAGTCCATTAATCCATTAATAATTTGCTTCAAGTGAATCTGTCTCCGCGTAATTTCAGTTGTTGTATGATGGTTGTTGATTAAATGGCCAACGACAACATCTGGTACATCCCCGCGAAATCCAACTATCTTGTTCTTGATGGCTTCATCTTTGAAGGCTTTGGTCCATCCTACATTGTTTTGTCTTAAAGTGTCTTCTATCTGTAAATACATGAATAGAGAAAAAAATTAAATCGAGACGGATTAGAGAAAATAAACAAAACTCGCGATATAAACAAAACTCGCTCGACGGATTAGAGAAAATAAACAAAACTCGCGATATAAACAAAACTCGCTCGCGATATTGACGAAAACAAAACAAGAATTTAAACTCGCTCGCGACATTTAAAACAGAATCTAAATTTGAAAATGCATGAAAAAAAGTTCATTGTTTACCTTGCGGGTTGTCATGTCGAAAAGAGTCATCTTTCTTTTTTTCCATGGGTCTTCTTCCATCTTGATTCTCTTATTTAAGCCATCATTTACTTCGTCTAATTTTCTTTTATAATCCATAGTTGCTTAGTTTGTTATTGTATTTAATTTAATTCGAGTGTTATCTTAAGTTATATCTTCGAAGGTTGCCTGAGTTATGATGTGATCAGTAAACTCGCTGCCGAGGTATTGATCGCGCGGTGGGCGGGACTTGTAGGCAGCCAATGGGAGGACGGCTTGGTTGTAATGGCGTCATCCCTCGAAGGTAGTAAATGGACCTGTCCGTCGGCAGCCAATCGGATGACGGCGCCCCTACACGTGAATGGACGTGACCTCCCACGTGTCCTTCGTTATCAAACAACCAATCAAAAACGCGTACCGATCCGTCCAATCAAACGAATTTGCGGGACGAGGTATAAAAATGTCCTTTCCAAGCCTGAGATTCATTATAGTCATTTTAGCTAAAATTTAGTTCACAACGACGGAAAGAAAAAATAAAATGGAGGACGAAATGAGGAGAGTTGAGAGATTGCTAGGTGCCATGGACGAATACGTGGACAGCCGACCAAGGGTGGTTGCAAAAAGACCAAGACAACACCAACAGCCACCGGCGGAATTACCTTGTTCGAACTGGGCCCGCCAATTGAAAAGAAACCTTGCCGTTGACCCGCTATTTATCGACCGGCGAATTGCAATGTTAAGAGAATCCACAAGAAAACAGCTACTGTTCAGGGAAATGAGGTACGAGGATTACGTTGTGTTCGTCCCAGCGGTGTCCCGACAGAACCAGCCAGCACCACCAGCGAGAACAACGAGTGAGACAGCCAGCCAGCCAAAGAACATCCGTTTCTCGAAGAGGGGCGGCTTCTCGAGGGCAGGGATACGACCTGTGAGATATGCTGCGGCAAGTCGCTGTCGCGAAGGCGATACGTTTGCCGAACTTGCAACAACCACTGGTGCGACTCCTGCGACTTGGGAATGAGACCTTGCCCATTCTGCAGGGCCGGCAGCAGATAGTCCAACAAACCAACCAACCGACCAACAATCCGGCTGTTTTTCGTTTTTAAAACAAAAACAGCCACCCAAATATTTAGAAAAGATCTAACGTTGTTTGTAATCATGACTTATCAGATACATACATAGATAAAAAAAAAACACGTACATTTCCTTACACCCTATAACTTTCCATAACAACATTCATTTTGAATACGTTCTAATTCCGATAAATGTTATAATCATAATAATAAAATCCTATAGAATCTGCATAGATGAATCTATCGAAATCTGCTTGTCTTAAACCATTTAGCATATTGAAAACAAATTAAATAAACTCGCTTAGAGGTTTCAATAGAACGTTTTTTTACATACCATACCATCTTTTTTTTCTCCCGCGGTCAAAATTAGACACTAATGCAGTGTCATGTTTAATCGAAGATGTCTTTTTACATTGTCTTACTGGTGAAGGTCTGAGCGATCTCATTCAGTCAATATCTAAATAAAAAAATTATGACTCAGTGTGGGCACGACCCAACTTAACCGGTGAAGCAATGTAAAGTTATCTGCTAGGTTATAACACATTTGACCCATTTGTGTATATTTCTCTTTTTCTATGTCTCTCCCATGAAAGTTTTACAGGCTTTGTTTTTAATGTACGTTGTGCACCGAAGTTTGTGGTATCTTTTTTATTCACAAGATTGAAAGTTTAGACTGAACCCTGTGGAATTTTTTTGATTCACAAGATGTCTGTAAGTTTAGACTGAAGTTTGTGGTATAATTTTATTCACAAGATGTCTGTACGTTGTGACTGAAATTTATGGTATCTTTTTTATTCATAAGTATCTGTACGCTTAGACTGAACTCTGTGCAATTTTTTTGATTCACAAGATGTCTGTAAGTTTAGACTGTAGTTTGTGGAATTTTTTAAAATTACAAGATGTTTGTACGTTGTGACTGAAGTTTGTGGAATTTTTCTAAATTACAAGATGTCTTTGTTTTTTTTTCTTTTTTTTTTTTTTTTTTTTTTTGGAGTCATTACATTTTCGCTGGAAAAAAAGCTGTTTATCGGGCATTCAAGAATTTTCCAGAAAGAAAACAACATCTGTTTACGCAGACGGCGGGAAAAAAGCTGTTTATCGGACATTCAAGAACTTTCCAGGAACCACTTGTTTACGAAGACTGCGGGAAACTTTCAAGGACATTCAAAAAACATTAAAACAACACCTGGCGTACGTGACGTCATCTGACATCCGAACAGACCGCAGTCTGTGTCATTTTACAACAATGTAGCAATATTTTCTGTCAAGGAGCTGTCTGGGTTTTCTTTCTCGCAACAATGTAGCAATATTTTCTGTCAAGGAATAAGAAGTGTCAAAGAATGTTGAATGAAAGACGCACATATTGTGACGTGTACGTGCGGATCGTGGCGGGAAAAAATTCTTGTTTAACTTCTCAAGGTTATTTATATCAGACCGACTAGGTTCTTGTTTATCGAAAAAAAAAACACGTGGCACGACATTTTTATATGGATGGATGGGTGTGGGGTTTAATGAATCACCATATTTATGTGTGATATATTAAAAAAATACCGACAAAATATGTATTAGTATTTTTACTTTTGGTTTCATAATTTTGGTCCAAGTATGACGAGAAACTATATTCCGAAACGGACCGTGCTGGTACTGTCAAAAACTGGTATAATATGATTTGTAACGAATTTCAAATGAATGAAGAGTCTGGGGATGAATGTGTTCCAGATTCCGAGGATGAAACTCCTGACGATGAAACATGCATAAACGTTGAATTAAAGAAGCACAAAGATAACAGTAAGAGGAAAAGGGATACGGCCCATCCCGCATCAGACACGATGTAGAGACCTAGGATTACTGAAGTAGCAACCGAAACCGAACCCGAATGTGGTTCCGATACTGATTCTTCGACAGGGTTTTCTGGATTTAGTAATGTTGAGAAACTTTCAATGGAAGTTTCCGAAGATAAATCTATGAAAAAGGATTCTACAGGGACAAAAAGAAAAGTAAATAATCATATGTAGAAAACTAACACGTGTCTCTTTTCAATTTTACAAGTAATTGAAAATACACATATTTATGAATTATAATGATAATAACATCCATACGTTTGCGTTTTTTCATTTTCATGAACAAACCTTTAATATTTTATCATGTTTTCTTTTTTATTTTATTATAATTATAGAAACGAAATGTCCAGCTTGCCAGTTATCATTTATCGGTAGTGTTGCGAGGCACACGAGACGGAAGCATCCTCATGAGTATGAAGGCATTGGTGGAAGGAATTGGTTTAAGCGAGTGTTTACATATGAACCCTTACACAGTTTTTTTTTACTTCAATTTATACAAATATCAATAACAACAAAAACAACGGGTGTGTAATATCTAAAACATTATTTCAGAGTTGATTTTTTCCGGTAAATAAATAATATATTAATTTTTCTGACACTTATCTTTCTCTTTGAAAAACGTAATGTTATAATTTTATAAACTTTATGAAAAACAGAAACCAACAATAGAGGCGAAAAACACAGCCCAAGAAGAAGAAGTGTGAAATATGTGCAATCTACGCTATTCAGATACCACGCCATATGAGGACTGTCCATAAAGAACAGCAGAAAAAAGACAAAATCTCAGAAGGTAGGTCAATTCGACCCATTCTAAACACGAAATTTTTATACCCGTTGTTAACAGAAATAGACGGCCGTTTCGAGTAATGTAAAACGTATTTGAGAAAAACATGATTTTTGTAGCTTTTTTTTTTTTTTACACAATGATAGATTTCATAATTATATTTTAGATACCATAAAGAATGAACCGGAGATATTACAACAGTTTTATAAGTGTGCAACCTCTTCGTCTGGTGGGAATAAGACGAGGTCCGTGGTACGGCAATATGTTCACCAGATAAAGAAATGTCTAGTGGTCCTCAGCCCAACATTGGAGTTAACGGAGATTTTTAAGAAAGGTATGTTTATTTTAACTATTGGCATATATATAAAGTTGTCGATGTTGTTGTTGTTTTGATATTAATATATATGTATATATATATATATATATATATATATATATATATCTGTGTGTGTGTGTGTAAATTACATATCATTTAAAGGTTCAACGGACGAAGACCAGCCACATTCTCGACTCGGTACAACTTTGGTAACAGAATTGGAACGGAACGTTAAGACGGGAAACATGGCCCCGACGACCGCCCAAAACTACTACTACGCCCTAGTCCACTTTCTGGTTTTCCTACTGGAGGAAAAAATATAACAATTCATAAATTTTTGCCGCAAGTTCACAAAATGAAAGTGAGTTTATATATATATATATATATATATATATATATATATATATATATATTTGAAATTTTTTTTAATCTATATATATATTTGAAATTTTTTTAATCTATCTATACACACTACCAAAGTCATCTTTGGGGAGTTTCAATTTGTCTTGAAGGGAGGGAGGCTATTGTGTTTTATCCATCTTTAAAATTATTTGTATTGTTTTCTTTTACTATAAAAACTCTATTTTCTTCTAATTTGCAATCCAAATGTAGAAAATGGTCAGTTTTTAAAGAAAGAAAAGGCAAAAGAGTAAATGACATCCAAATTAAAGTCCAGGAAAAAATGCCAAGTATAGACATATTATCAAAGTTTGACCATCACCCTTATGTAAAAGGGAAATATGCAAATGCGTTAAAAGAAGAGCTCGTTAGGGAACAAAATGGTGAGTTTTTAGTTCTTTAAGGTCCGTTGATTATTTGATTTCGCCGACCATTCGAAGTGGCTTTTATACTTTACATATTACATGTTTTTGTTTATTTTGCAGAAAAGGAGCGTGGCAGGGACAATTTTTACCTGATAAGAGACATCCTTTTTTACGCAATCATTGGAGGTAGCGCACAAAGAACTGGAGTGGTGCTAAATGTGAAAAAAGAAAAATTGCAGAATGCTAGGCAGGAAACAAACTCCCTAGTTATCCCTGTAAGTATCGTAAATATTTATATGTATATCTGACAATTCTACTTAGTTTTCCCTCATTTTTTTTTTTAAAAACTAATCTATTTTCAAATTGCAGACCACTAGACGAAGGTCTCTGGTACAGCGACACCGGCGATTTCCAACTATTTTGTAGATGGCATCCGGTGGCTTGCAAGGGTATCAAAACAAACATATTTGTTACCTACGACGAGAACGGTCTGCACAGCAACAATATAAATTCGTCCATTACAAAAGTGTTGAAAGCAATCGGACATTCGGGAAGAGTTACAGCCACTCTGATGAGAAAAAAATGCGGCTATGGTTATGAAAGACGCTCCGGAAAGTGTAAGAAAAGAACCAGCGGGCCAGATGAGCCACAAGTTCTCGACACATAACAAAATTTATGCTTTAACGGATTTGGAGGAGCGGTGCGAGCGAGCCGATCGTGTGAGATCCATTTTAAACATGGGTTAGTTGTCATTTTTTTGTTTGGTTTTGCATTAGAAATGGTTATCTCACCATTTTGGTTTTTTTTAATGAGGAAAAGAAAACCCAGAAAGTTGTTTTATAAACACAATAGCCCCCCCCCCCAAAAAAAAATGGTTTTCATTATTGTCATTGTTATAATATATCATTAAATTTGTCGCTTTCAGTACGGACAAACAAAGCTTTGCCAGCAGCCCTCGGAGCACCTCCCATTGAACGGACCACACCAAAAATAAAGGAAATAGAAGATGAAAAATTCGTTCACATTCCAACGCGAGTGAAACCACTTATTCCTTCAAGTCTGATCGTTAGAAAACAATTGACTTTGCCAAATTGACTGTTTTGCGCGCGTGTATTTATTGTCTTTTGAGGCACTGTGAGCACTCGGCTCACAAAATAAAATTCTTTTTAATTAATTGGTTTGTTGTTTGTTTTTTATCTAATATATTTTAGCTAAGCTAAGTGTTATGTTATCATATGGGTTTGAGTTAGTGGGTTTGATTCCCACCCTAGCCTGTTATGTACTTATGGTATGAAGGAATTTGGCTAGTGCCTTCGCTCAAACTAGCATTTTTTTTTTGTGTTTCTTTTAATATATCTTATACCACTAATTGATTGATATTCAAATTTCCTCCCTTTTTTCACATAAATTTTTCGTCCTACGGCACAGTTTGAGGCCTTCGTAACAAAGAAACAACACTCCCATTATGCTTGTTATGCCAAATATAAGAGTGACGACAATGTACATGTGTTCTGTATGCAGTGCGAATAAATTTTCCATACCCGAGTGATTGATGTTTTTCATGCTTATAACCGTGCCTGTGTCGTTATTGGTGTTGTTCATAAACGTGCCGTTATAGATATTTATGAGCGTGACGTTAACGGTGTTCATCAACGTATCTTTGTCGTTTTGAGCCATTCCGTATAATAACAGCAATAATAAATCTTTTACAGTGAACGTTGATGTCAAAAATATTTTTTTGTCTTTTTTTAAACAAATATTCCGGGAGGTTAATTAAACACCCTAAATTAAATAACAAACACAAAATTGAATTGTTTACGCGACCTTAACCAAAAAAAAAAAAAAAAAAAACAAAAAAAAAACAAAAACAAAAACACAAATACTGATTTATTCGTATACATTTCTGTTTCTGAAAAAAATCCTAGATCACACTCTGTGAAAAAAAAATCGTAATTAGAAAAAAATCACAGACTGCGTTTTATAAGTGTGTATATAAATGGTAAAAGAAAAAACATCCCAGTCATTCATTAACCACGTTCACACAAAAATGATCATGGTATTCGCATTGATTTTCCTTTTTATCACTGGTAGTTGTTAGCAAGCAGTGCACTTTACCAGATCGGGAAAGGTATATCGGATGTACCCAATCGGGAAGACCACTGACCACGTTGGAAGTATGTGGATACAAAAGAGTATCGGACAAACCTCCCGTACCAGGTTTTTGATAGGACATGACGTGTTGCAATGGATCAGTGGTGGTGTTCGATATGGACGGCGATTTCCCAAGGTGTTGTAACGGGACTACGTTATTCTACGACAGTGACCCCGACAGCAAATGTCGAAACGACGAAATAGTACCGAAAAGATAGTGTAACGGAATCAATTACGATCCTTCGAAACATTGCTGTAAACACGGCCGATTGGAAACGGAGGATTGTCCGAACTCCGAGTGCATCACCAATGACATTTGTTACGTAAATAAAGTATGTTGTCACTGTATCCCAACTTATACTGGATATATTTGACTTACCATAGTTCTATGTTCCTTTCATTCTCAAAATTGACTTGCACGTGACGGGTGTAGCTAACTAGACAGGAGGTGCTTACCCTTCCGGAGCACCCGGTCTCACTTCATTGATGGAAGTCCACATGTATGACATATTTAGCCAGTTTGCAAAGTTTTTACTTTGTTTTTGGGATTGTGATATGGACAGAGACTGGTAATTTGTTTTATTTAATATATTATGAATATAACACCATGACCGAAATGTTCTGTAACGGATCTCTTTTCAAAATCGATCCCGGTAGACACGTGTTGTAACGATACCATCCAACCATTAATAACAAGAAAGGGAAAACTAAGAATTACTGTTGTAACGGCCAAGTGATCGACACTGACGTCGAAGTGTGTTGCCAACGGAAACCCATGAAGCCTTACGGCAATTTATGGATCGCGTATAGACAGAATTACCATAGATGCACTCAGTTTAGAGTGTGTGGAAACGACTCGCTGTACAATCACGTGGAGAAACGACAGATTTGTTGCAATGGCGCTTTACAACCTGGACTCGGACCATGCAGACCGACGTGTAATTCGACGGTGGAGAGTGTGTTGTGACGGGTTGTTAATGAATCCCATTCCAAACGTGTTGTGGCGGCAAAGTGATAAAAAGAGATAGGGGTTGTTGTAAGGGTAAGGAGATAGATCGTCGATGGACTGGATGTTGTAACGGAACCGAAACGAATCCTCTAAAACAAAAATGCTGTAACGGCCAAGTGGTGGATAAACGAACGGTGCGTTGTAACGGAACACCCTAATCAGACATGTTGTAACGATCGCGTCACAGACAGTACTACCGACGTGTGTTGTTATGGATTATATGCCATACCCCGTCTCAACGATTCTTGGCTAACAATCCAGAACTGTGCTAGATTCATTCGATGTGGAGCCAGATATTACGACGCGTATTCTGAATTTTGTTGTCGGGTATACATATAATGTTCCTGATTTGATAAAATATAAATATAAAGGATATTTTTTGTTAGACACTCTATTTAATTTTCTATCAAATGTACAACTGTTTTAAAGTTAAAGTTGCATAAATGTGGTTGTCCATAATTTTTGGCGGAATTTTAAAAAAAATCTTTGACGTTAACCCTGGTCTAACCGCGGTATTTTCATCCTTGTAACATATGATCGGTCGTTTTGGTACATTTATTAGACATTTAATTTAGTATTATTTATCGTTACAATAAGGATAATTGTTGTACAGGTTATATAGTAACATAATTTCAAGTTATTTTAAAAATACCACTGCTAATTCTTTACAAAATGTCTAATCGTGGTACAGTCATTTTTGTACCTTATGATCGGTCCGTTTTTGTTCCAAAGTGGGGGTAAAACATGATGTTTTGTGCCTTTTGTAAACGGTAATATGATGCATTTTTGTGCTTTATCGGAATATGTCACATATCTAAAGATTAGACTGTTTTTAATTTTAGCTAAATTAAAAAAAATAATTAAAATAAAATAGAATAAGAAAAAATATTTTTATTTCTTTTAGCTAGAAATAAGTATTTAACTACAGTATTAGACCTCAACACTTATTTAAAACAACATAAGTTAAATAGATAAAACATCAATTTCATGACGAAAATTTTCTTGTAAAATTGTGCTATACATACGTTATAAATGTCTAATATTAAATGAGGGCTGTCTCAGTTTTGAAGTGATTTCGAATGTATTTTCAGTGTTTTTCTATCACAAGATGTCACTGAAAACAAAACGAAAAACTTTAGCTGTATCTCTAACCCAGTGATAGATTCGAATTCTTTACTGAAAATCATAGTACGAAAATGCAATCATATTTGCACTATCTCTTCTAATAAGGGAGATCGTGTATAACTTTTTTTTATAAGTGTGTTATGGATCTTTCTTTCAACTTGGTATGACGAGGTAGATTGCTAATTAAAATCTACATCTTTGGTTTTGTTTATAAACACATTTTTACGTCAGGAAACTCTTACCGCAGAATTTTCATTTTTGTAACAAGGGTTAGGGTTTTCACATCTAAATCTAACGGAATACTTGTGTTTCTTTGTTGCTTTTACATCATTTGGCTTCATATGTTAAGTTTAAATATTTATCGCTTAAATGAAATGTTATATTTTCGTCCTAAATTTGTAACCCTGGATAAATCATTTTTGAAACTTATTTACATATTTTGAAATTGCTCCTAATTTTCATAAATCAATGGCTTCTATATATTTATATTCTTTGTGCTTTTAAATTGTTTTTTTACTACATAATTATATATATATATATAGCTTGTAAAGTTGAGGAAATCATGTTTTTGACAAGAAAGAAAAAGCTAATAGGATGTAAATGGATCTATGATTTTATTTTTTGTGCTACAACCCACCTCTTGAATTGCCTATCACTGATATTTTGATTGGGCTACAAGTCTGTCTCTTTAATGCTTACCAGAGAATACTTTTTAGGTACAAGTTTCTTTCTTGAATTGCCTATCACAGAATGTCACTCTTCCGAAGCACCGGCCTCACCTCTTTGAATGAAATGCACGTCTATATGTTAATTGGCCAGTTTTCAAAGTTTTTTGAAGTGTGATTTGGACATGAACTGGTATGTTAGGCTACAAGTCCATCTCAGGAATTGCCTATCACAGAATGCTAACTCTACTGGAGCACCCTGCCTCACTTCTTTGATGGAAATTCACGTGTATAGGTTAATTTGTCAGTTTTCAAAGTTTTTTTTGGGATCGTGATTTGGACATGGACTGGTATGTTTGTTTTTTATTTAGGCTACAAGTCCATCTCTTGAATTACCTATCACAGAATGCTTTTAGACTATTTGGACATGGACTGATATGTTTGTTTTTTATTTAGGCTACAAGTCCATCTCTTGAATTGCCTATCACAGAGTGCTTTTGGGCTACAAGTCTATTTCTTGAAATGCTTATCACAGTATGCTTTTGGCTACAAGTCTATCTCTTGAATTGTCTATCACAGAGTGCTTTATTGGCTACAAGTCTATTTCTTGAATTGCCAATTACATATGTTTTGGGCTACAAGTCTGTATCTTTAATTGCCACATTTAATTACGTTCAAACTTTAATGCACTATGCGTTTTTTCATCTGTTTCCTTGCTGTTTGAACTCTATCTGTCGCTTTGTTTGGAAATTCACTTCCGTAAAGTCTCTTCCTCTTTTTGACGCGGATAGAGCATCCATAACACGGGATGTGTCGCAAAATGCTTAACGTGTCGGCATCTTCTGGTGCAAAAGCATGTCGTCCACCCAACGGTACTAAATCCAATTCTTTGCTTACCGGTTTTTGAAATCTTTCCTGCATTTCTTTTGAAACTGTTTCTGATTTTGCAGCATATGATTCTGTTGAAACATCCTCACGTGTTGTTGGTTCTTCTTGAGATGTCTGCGCGACTTCTGCATCGTCTTTGTTTGCATTGTCTTCGTTCACCTTGTTATTCGCTGACTTTTCGTTTTCCATCGCCGACTTGTTGTTTTTTCACTCCTTTCGATATTTGTCATCACCTTTGTAATCAATTCAACAGTTTTGAAGGTGTTCTTTTGTCTTTCATACAGGAAATTAAATCGGTCAGCCGTCGTCGCCCTGTGTGTCATTTTTATGGCAAGGGCTTCTCGTGACTCCGGTGCCTCATTTCTTACGTTTGTCGCCACTGCTTTTCTGAGGCGAGTGGCAGAAACGTTAGACTCGTGTTTGAGAAGTACCAAAATACTTTGGATAGCATTGTTTATGCAGCTCTGGTTCATTCTATTTAGCAAGTTTTCAGAATTTGGTAGAGTCAAAAATATTGCGGAATCATCAGTCATATACTTATCAGTAATGCACGGAATCATTGGCCTAACTTTGTTTACATTTCCTTTGAATCTTCTCCAAAGATCTTTCCCAAGAACGAGGTTTACAGGGGACGTTCTCGATGTTTTGTGATGAACAACAATAATTTTTCTCACCCGTATCTTTCACAATCGCATTTTTATAAGATCTGAGGTTAAGATTCATTATGCAGCCACTACGTTGACCATTGGTAAGAAGAATCATCAGGATAAGAAAATTTCGCATTTTACAATAGCTAGACGGATTAGGAACATGGTTTCCTGTTGCTACGTCATCGAAGAGGTTCAATACAGCTCTACATGTGTCAGAATCCAGCATGTTTTTTATATCAGCAGGTGTTATAAGTTCCTCTGCAATATGAATCAATTTTTTTTATATTTTACATCTATATGATATAATGTAGAGACAAATTTCTAACCATATTGATTTCATCTTGGTAACTAATAAGTAGGTTACAAAAATGAAGATATTAGGGTAAGATTGTTAAAATGTAAAACAGACAAGTTCGTAAGGTCGTCTTTTCTGCAGGGAACAAAACGTCGAAATCTAAGCTTTTACCAAGTCATCGAAACTTAAAATGATAATCAATAAGGAAATTACACTTTCGATGAACTTGTCATTTGAGTAACTTAATTTGATTAAGTTACCAAAATGATGATTTTGCGTTTATAATAATATTAACAAACAATATGAATATTCAATACTATAATCATGTATGAATCATACACATAACTTTTTTGATTTTTTGAAACTGACGTCTTAATCAATACTACAAAATTTCTCTAACCCTAGACATTTCATTCATCCAACTCGTTATTATGTTACTAACATGAAGGCATCAGGGTTAGAAATTGAAATTTCAATATCAAAAATATAACATCCGCATCTTAAGTTAGCGTGTGTATTAGAGCAAAAGTATGATTAATGGTCCCCAATTTCTTCGTCATTTGAATTTTAATCTATGGTCATTCGTACATTCGTATTTTTCATTTTAGCATCTTATTTCTCTTCAAGTTACCGAAATGATATTCGTGTGGTTAGAGTTCTACAGGTTAAGAAGGCTGCACAATTGTTAGATACATCACAGACTTAACTAAATTTATGAACCATATATCGGTCTTAAATGATTCCAATGAAATACTAAGGCAAAACTAAAGGTAATTTTTGACCATATAAATATCGTTTTTGAAACTTATCAGTTACACGAATGAAAATGTCATGGTTAGATTGGTAAAAAGCTTCCCTAAACAAATATACATCGTCCTCTATTATATAATATATAAAACAAATACCAGTTAAATTTTGATGTGCCAGATGTGCACATTTCGGAAATTCATTCCTCATCAGTGACACTAAGACCGAAAAGTTTGATAATAAAAAACATAAGCCAAACAGTTGGAAATTAATGAATCTAAAGTTCCAAAATTATATAAATCCAAATCCAGCTAAGGAATGCTTTGCATGAGAGAACAAACCTTAGTTTTAATTAAATTTTACAATTGAAGGCAGCTGAAAATTTTGCTAAATGGTACATTTTCTGACAGTACAAAGTACTGCCTACTGAGTTATGGATACCCTCGGGGAGTTTTACTCCACCAGCAGCGGTACCCGCTCAGGGGTAGTAAATATATAACAAATACCAGTTATATTTTGGTGTGCCAGATGTGCACATTTGGGAATTCATTCCTCATCAGTGACACTAAGACCGAAAAATTGATAGATAAAAACAAAGGCCAAACAGTTGAAAATAATGAATCTAAAGTTTCAAAATTATATAAATCCAAATCCAGCTAAGGAATGCTTTGCATGAGGGAACAAACCTTAGTTTTAAATAAATTTCAAATTTAAGAGGGCTGAAAATTTTGCTAAATGGTATATTTTCTGACAGCACAAAGTACTGCCTACTGAGTTATGGATACCCTCGGGGAGATTTACTCCACCAGCAGCGGTACCCGCTCAGGGGTAGTAAATATATAACAAATACCAGTTAATTTAATATAAATGGATATGTGTTAACTATATATAACATAAAATTACTTGTTTTAATTTCAAATTGCCATCCCTGGCTTGACGTAAGAGATTGTTATTAAAACCATTTTTAAAAAATAAGCAACACCCAAAGAAATAAAATTTTGAACTTAGTTTTACTTAGTTACAAACTGGAATTTTTGCTATTACATAATTTGCAACAAGTAGACCCGCAAGACGTGTTTTAAAAAAGATTGGTCTGATCGTCAGTGTTTATATTTTGCCTGGATATTGTATTTTATTATTATTATTATTACAAATGACATTGGCAATCAACGTAAAATAATAATTTTTATATCTTACTTTGGAAAATTATATTTAATTACAATAAAAAATTACAGATGTGATATATTGACCTTAAACAAAATCTTCGCAATATTTGTAAAAATTTAGAAATGTGTTTAAAAATTAATTTTTCCGTTACATTATCAATAAACATGAATTAAAACAGATAAAATGTGTTTTACATTGATTTGTGACAATAACACACGACTTTCATTTTTGTAACTTATATTTAAGTTACAGAAATGATGTTACTAGGTTTTATATTTTAACAGGCTGTTGTAAGGATTATATACTTCATAATTTAAATCATTAGAACAAACATCCTTGAATACGTCATGTATCTTTCCTATTTATGTTTCATATGATGCTTCATTCATGCTTCTAGCCCTGTAGTATTCATTTTTGTAACATAAATATCATTAAGTTACAAGAATGACGAAATCAGGGTTCAACAAATTCATTTCAAATATCCTCTAGAATTGAGGAATTATAAAAGGGAACAGTTCATGATTTAATATTTTATTTGACCATCATAAAAGAATGAATAAATAAACACGATTATTATTTACGTGTCAAACCCAAAAACAATTATTTCTGTAACTTAGTTATAAGTTACCAAAATGATGTATCAAGTGTTAGAAATTTTCCAAATATACCATTTGGGAAAATGAGAGGGTTTTAGAAAATAAATATGTTAAAGTAAAATTTTAAAAAAAGCGGTTTTGGATTGCAATATAACAATTAGAAAGAATAGCCCTGCAAAGTTTCATTTATGTAACTTAAACAAAATAAGTTACAAAAATGATGATGTCAAGCTTAAATAATTTGACTGCATTTAGTTAACTTGCTTACACAATTTTGATTTGAATGGATTTTTCAACTTGTTTTTCCCCTACAGTTTCATTGAAAACTTCAATAACAAACATTTTGATGAACTACTGGTCTAACCGTAAGATAATCATTTATGTAACCTAACTACAAGTCAAAATTACACAGAATTTGTAATGTAAGAGAAAGGGAGAGAGAGAGAGATAACATTTATAGAAATGAATCCGATACGTTTTTGTCAAAATTACACAATTTGTCACACAATCGGAGAGAGAATTATTCTGATGTCCACGAGGGAGAGAGAGAGAGAATATTTGAGTTTTATCTATTTCTTTGTTTTTTTTGGTGTAGTTTATTTTTTGTTTTCCAAAAGAAGCATGGTTTTTCACAAGTAGTTTGTAGATATCACATGTTTATTGGTTTTGTAGTTTGTTGTATCATGTTGCATTGTCAATTATCATCTGGAGAATTCTGAATATTCATTTAAATTTTAAAATTATTACTTTTGTTAAAAATTAAAAATTCTGCACATGAAATCACTGTTTATATAGTTATTTTTAATCATATAAATGTATGTATTTATTTATTTATAATTATCATTTTATTTCTATTTTTATGTATGTTTTGTTAATGTTTATTTTTCGTGGGGTTAAATTTGTTTTTTGTTCGATTAATCGCATAAATTTTATTTTAGAAATAAATATTGAACTTTTCAACTGGCGATTATCATTTTTATAACTTAATTTTATTTTATTGTGGAACAGACAAAGGATTTTATAGAATGTTTGACCAGATAGAAGAAATTGTAATACTTGTTTAACAAAAAATTAGGGAGAATAGTTGGGAAATTCGAGAGGAATGGACGTAGTGAAAATAGGGAGGGAGTTGGGGAGTAAACAACAAAACAATTTTTTCATTAATCTTTATTTAGAAAATACATAAAAAAATACATGATAAAACATTTTCGCGTACTAAAAACTTCAATTCTTCTTATACCTACCAAACATTCTTCCTTGTATCGTCTGCTTTATCGATTAATTAAATTTCACTTATACTTACCAAAGAAATTGTCTATAGATCTTGAATCACTTTGATGAAATCTTGAAAATTTCAGTAAGACTGATCGCTTTATAACCGTCTTCATTGCTTTGTATAATCTCGTCTACGACGTCAAAGTAAACATGGGATTGAAATTCGTAAAGACTAGCTGCGACGTTAATGAAAACATGGGTTTGAAATTTTTAAAGACCAGCTACGACGTCAACGAGGACACGATGTTTACACTGACGTTGTAGCTAATGTTCTAAGTCAATTTCAATCCCATGTTTAATTTGACGTTGTAGACGAGATTATATATACAGGGGTATAGTTGGTCATAGCACATTTATGCATTTTTGTTTCATATAAAATAAATTTAAATTCATACTCTGTATTTGATTTTAAATATAAAGTTGATACAAAGTTATTCTTATTATTTACTTTAAATGAAAGTAAATCAGTAACGCTAATTACTACAGAAGATTTTATATGGTTAGGTGTAAAAAAGAGGCCAATAATGACAATTAATTCTTTGCGTTTTGTTTTTCAAAAATAAAGTATATATATATATCCAGTTGAATTTGTCATTCATAAGTTGATGATTTGATTACAACCTTTGAAAGCAACGGCAACTACAGCTAAAACCATAGTCAAAGCAAGAATCATACCCAGAGCCACAGACCAACCCAGATGGGAACGCATGAGATGATGGTAAGTATGGCTTTATATTTCTTTATTTGTTATATATTTAAAATGTTTCAGATGCTGAAAAGAAACATTAACTTTAATATAGAGCACGTTATTTCTATCCCGTGGTACATAATCGGGGTTAATAATTACGCGCTTTGACACTGGAACAACAGCCATCCAGCAACAACCAGAAACAAGTTTACAGTGATGATACTTTGTGCTGTCAGAAATATACAGTTTAGCAAAATGTTCAGACTTAATTTTTGACATTTATTTAAAACTAAAGTCTGTTACCGCATGCAGGGAGTTACTTCGCTGGATTTGGATTCATATAATTTTGGAACTTCAGATTAATTATTTTTCAACTGTTTGCTTATGTTTTTTATCTATCAAACTTTTTTTGTGTCATTGGTGGGTGGTGGTTTTCCGGGGTTTGCACATCTAGAGTATCGGGGTTTTGCGGATGTTTGTGTTAATTTATATATATATACCAACGCATATTACGAGGTTTGGGACAATAGTAGGTTTTATGTTATATTTATTTAATAAATTCAGCAAAACAAAATGTCATCAAGAACGCAAATTACATACAACGTTCTGTGCAATTATCGTAATCGCTACGCCGTTATACATTATCTGATTTTTTGTTTACTCTGGAAGAAGCAGCAGGTTCATCCACAACTAAATCCACAGCCATTACAGAAATAACCAGAGCCACAGCTAGAACCACACAGAACAACTTTATTGAAGACCCTGAATAATTGGAAGTATTATATTGCTAAAAGTCTGTTCCCTCATGCAACGCATTCCTAAGCTGGATTTGGATTCATATAAGTTTGGAACTTTAGATTCAATATTTTTCAACTTTGCGGCCCCTAGTGTCACTGATAGGATGATTTTAATTGCCATTCTCTGCAATTGTACAATGTTTTTATGTTTTATATTTCTCTGTTTATTTACAGAAAAAAATTCGTCAGAAAATCTACTAAATATATAGTGATTACAAGTCCGGTCTTTCAAAATTTAGATCTGTTTTGAAAATGCAGAGTTGAAATTTAGCGTTTTATTGGTGCATGAAATCCCAAGCTCTTATTGTAATAAAGTTACAAAAATGAAAATTCCGCGGTAAACATTAAAACAAATAAGAAACTGATATAATGAAGGACACGGGTTTGAATAAGTTCCATATATCACATTTCTTGATATATATACAAAGAATTAATCTTTTCTTCTTTCTTGGAAATGTGCTGTTCTAACCCTGATGAATTCATTTTTGTAACTTATTTTTATAAAAAGTATTTTAAGATATATGAAAAAATACGTTGTTTTTTTACAATGTATGAAACGTAAATTTACAAATCTTTTTCAATCCTTGTCTAAAAACAAAAATCGTGATGAAATGTAAGATATAACATTTCAACCCTAACAATTTTTTATTATTAATTTTTTTTTCTGTTTTTTTTTTTTAATATTCATAAACCGAGTGAACTAGATTTTTCTTTAGTTACTGACATCGAACAGTTTTTTCATTTCTGCAATTTGTATCCCTACAAAAACAAGCTATTAAACTATATGATGACAAACCTTTCATTATATTTAATTGTTTTTTTAAACACAAATCGATACATCATAGCCAAAACTGAAACAGTGCTTATATTATGTGTAAAATACCTTAAAAGCGCGTCAACAAATTCTACTTCACATCAAGGAAAATTTGAAAATAAAAAAAATGAACTCCATAATAAGTTACAAAAATGATTGTTTATTTATTGTTTCGAAATTTTCAGACAATGAATAATTGTTTAGTTATAAAAATTAAAGGCGTATTAAAAAGCTATAAATGACATTTAAAAAATCAGTATTTAATTTTAATAACGTTTTTGACATCAAGCTAAATGTGAAAAATGAAAGTATTAAATGCAAATAAAAAACGTGCAGAAAGTTAATTTTGTTTGGTTAAAGTATGTATTTAAAACTTGCCTTTAGTTAAATGAAGTGTCGGGAAGATATCTCTAAGGAATCTATGCAACCCTAGGTGAAATTTAAATCTAGGGTTAATTTTTGAAGACCATATACTCAATGAATATTAATCTCGGGCCCAGGAGCACTTGCATCCGCGTAGTCTTGATAACGCTCCCTCTTATGATATAACACAATTGAATTTCAGGCAGTCAATGACAAATCTTGTCACTAAGAAATTTTGCACTTTTGGTTAAATTTTTTGACAAAAATTTGACATCAATTTTTATATTTGTAAGCAATTTAGATCAACGATTTTTTGTGATATAACAAACACAACATATCAAAATCGATTAGTATTCATTAGACCATGCTATTTGAATTATTAGGGATTTTTAAAGAAACCCCCTACTAAGAGGTTACAAAAATGATTTTTCTTACCAATGGAAACTTAGTTCATGTTGTGGTAGTAAATTAAGGAATTAAAAATTATCATTTTAGTCCGCAATTTGTACACAAAATGGCTTCCTTTATGCATATAAACCCTAGACAAAAGTCGCTTTATGGAGGTCAACCCTAGGCAAAAACCGAAAAAATCGCTTAGGTTACTTAATGAGGAATTAATTTCCGAAATGTGCACATCTGGCACATCAAAATTTAACTGGTATTTGTATTATTTATTTACTAAAATAACATAAGTTTATGGCCTAGGGTTGATGGTGTTTTTTTACTTTTTTGTATCATAGTTTACATCGTTAAATAGCGACGAGCTTTGTGGTTCTAAATAAACAAACGCATTCAGCATTAAAAGCGTTCATCAAAAATCATAGTTGTTCAAACATGGGTAGAGTCTGGCTAAAACTTCATTTTTGTAACCTGAAAGAAAAATTTTAAAAATGAAGGTAGGGTAGGAAAATTGACGATATCTCGTTTTATTTTTAAGGTATTTAAAATCGGGTTTCACACGTTTAAAGAGAATTAAAATCGCTGTCAGACAATGCTAAAACGATGTTACAACTAAACCAAGTAACAAAAACAGAGGCAAAAATTTGAAACACATATAAAACTCTGAAATGTCAAGTTATGGTCATTTGGTGGGGTAATACCAACTAGACCATTTTTTCTCCTAGGCCTAATTTTAAAGGTTCTCCGATCCAGAAATATTCTTGAAGGGTTAGAGTAGGGTTTCTAACCCTCTGCACCCCGTGGGGAGCCCGGGTTAGAATAGGCCCCTAGTACCTCATGCTTGTCGTAAAAGGCGACTTAAATGGGGCATTCTGTTTGCCGTGGAATGCGATCCTTGAAGATGGAGGACGGAATTCTGGTGATTGAGGACCTTGTTTACTACGGTTTCCACGGTCCAACACATCACTTCGACCCTTACTTCATCTAGAAGGACGGTTGGCATAGGCCCGTGTCCAACAAATCGGCTGGTCACGCCGAGCCCTACAGGCAAGACAATAGTGTTTTATTCTAGCTCTGCTCTTTTTTCATAATTCGTAGTGCTTTGTAAACTTTAGTCTTTTTTCTCTTGCCTGTAGAAGGCGGTGGCTTATGGGTCAAATCCTGTTCATTTGTGATGATCTTAAAACTGGTCATTGCAATTTTATTGGGATGTATATCTTCCTTGTAATCCTTGGCGCTGTTCCGAGATGGTATCCCCGGAACTTCAGCATCGCCCCTGGTTGGCACTCCGGATTGGCGGGTGGGGAGCAAGGAAGATGAACCACCTAACTACAACATGGAATCACAAAATAAAAACCAAAATAGTTCAAAAAGATTAAGAGAAGATAGCGATGATTATTTAACTGAAAAATGTACCGCATGGGCAAAGTTTGTTGTAGTAGACTCTGCAACAAATGACTATCTAAAGATAAACCCATTTGCAGTGCAAAAAGCTGTAAGCGGCATAGCTGGTTCTGTTGCTAATATAAAAAAGTTGCGATCTGGTTCTGTTCTTATAGAATGTAGAACCAGGCAACAATCAATTAACTTATTGGCATCAAAACATTTTGCGGATGTTGCTGTTAAAGTAACTCCGCATAAAACATTTAATTTTAGCAGGGGCATAATAAGAGACCCTGAACGGATAATGTCCGATATGACGGAAGACGAAATTGCTTCCGAATTAAAAGAACAGGGTGTCTCTCAAGTGAAACGTTTCACAGTTAAAAAAGAAGGTAAAGTTATTAAAACAAGCACATACCTTCTTACGTTTGACATGGCATCTCCACCAACACATATAAAGGCTGGTTATTGTAGCATCGTGGTGAATAAGTACATACCTAATCCACTGCGATGTTATAAATGCCAAAAATATGGTCATGGCTCTAGAACATGTAAAAACACTAGTGCATGTTGTCGTTGTGGATCAAAAGATCACATAGGTGACGAATGTACACTTCCTCCAAAATGTGTAAACTGTGGAGGAAACCATATTGCATCTTCTAGAGACTGTGAAATATGGAAAACACAACATGAAATTCTTAAAACAAACCAAAACATTTCTTATGTAGAGGCAAAAAAAATATATTTAAATCAACAGAAAGTATCCGCCACTTCCTATGCTGCAGTTGCATCGAATGCCTCTCCTAAAACGTTTAAAAGTGTCGCCTGTCAAACGGAAGCTGTGCATGTTAATACTAACAAGAACACTACTGAAAAAATAAATCAATCTAAAACAAAAGAAAAATCTACTACTATGTCGCAAACAGCAAACATTTTAGAAAATAGTAAAATAAATAAAAACACTAAAGGTATTGAAAAATCGAAATCTCAAGCTGAAGTTAAATTAACTTTAAAAGAGCAGAAAATATCTGCTCCCAATGCTGCAGACAAATCTGCCGCAAAAACTGATCAGGATAAAACCTCATCAGTTGAAAATAAAAAAAACAAATAAAAAGAAGCATTCAAAAAAAGATTTCTTATTATCGGATGAAGACGGTTTTACACCCGTTAAATCCAAGCATTCATTGCATCGATTGAATGTTCTTGCGAGACATAGGGATGTCTCTTTAGATGAGGAGATGGAATGTTCTCCATGTTCTAAGCCAATCTCACCAATACGAACACCAAATAAAAATGAATGAAACAAATATAATTCAATGGAATTGCAGAGGTTTTAGAAATAATTTGGACGAAATTGCACTTTTAGCTAAAGATTTTAATCCTGTAGCATTTTGTCTTCAAGAAAGCTACATAAAAGAGTCCGATACAGATATTCGATTCCGATATTATAACCAATATCATTCCTTTTCACCCAATACTGGAAGAGCATCGGAAGGGGCTGCAATATTGTTCGCAATGGGACAATTCATAGTCCCATTTCTCTTACAACAAATCTTCAAGCGGTTGCATTAAGATTGACGCTTCAAATTACTATAACATTATGCTCCATTTTTATTCCTCCATCTTCTGCATTACAGTTTGCTGATTTACAAAACTTAGTCGACCAGTTACCTAAACCATTTCTTTTAGTTGGCGATTTTAATGGTCATAATCCTCTTTGGGGAAGTCCTCGACTTGATAATAAAGGCAAAATTATAGAAACGTTGCTTTCAAACAACGACCTTTCTATATTAAATGATGGGTCAAAAACCTTTTTATCTGATGCGACAGGTACTTACTCATCGATAGATCTGTCAATTCTTGATCCAAATATTCTGAATGATTTCTCATGGACAGTCCACGATGATCGTTGTGGAAGCAGGACTGCAAAAAGTGCAGAAGAGAATCTTGGAGAAAATATGTCTCCAAGATTAATTCTCGGACTCCACTAAATAAAGTTTGGAATATGGTGCGTAAAATTAAAGGTAAAGGTTCTTCCGATAATGTTAAACACCTTAAAATAAATGATACAATTTTAACATCTGAACAAGATATTTCTAACAAAATTGCTGAGACGATATCAAAAAGGGTTAGGGTTTTTATCAAAAAATTCGTCTTCAGCTAATTATACTTTAGAATTTCAAAAATATCAAAAGATCCAAGAACGAAATAAATTATCCTTTAAATCAGATAATTCTGAGAAATATAATGATATATTTTCGTATGAAGAACTTCAAAATGCACTTTCCAAAGCACATGATACGGCAGTTGGTCCAGATGATGTGCATTATCAACTTCTTAAAAATTTGCCTCCTCAGTGTCTTTTCACTCTGTTAGAGATCTTTAATGATATTTGGCAGAGTGATACTTTCCCATCATCTTGGCACAAAGCAATTATTATACCTATTCCTAAGCCGGGTAAAGATCACTCTAAACCATCTAATTATAGGCCTATAGCCTTAACTAGCTGTGTTTGTAAAACCATGGAAAGGATGATTAACAATAGACTCGTTTATTATCTTGAGTCTAACAATCTTCTCACTCATATCCAGTGCGGTTTCAGGCGCAACAGGAGTACCTTAGACCACTTAGTTCGCCTGGAGTCATTTATTAGAAATGCCTTTATTAATAAACAACATGCTGTCTCAATCTTCTTTGACCTAGAAAAGGCATATGACACGACTTGGAAATATGGCATTCTTAAAGATCTGCACGACATGGGTCTTAAAGGCCATACCCCAAATTTTATTAAAAACTTTCTCGAAAATCGAGAATTTCAAGTTCGTTTAGGGTCAACATTCTCTGATGTCTTCCAGCAAGAGATGGGTGTCCCTCAGGGTAGTATTTTATCTGTAACCCTTTTTAGTATCAAAATTAACAGCTTAGCTAAAGTTTTAAAAAATAATATAGATGGCTCTCTTTTTGTTGATGACTTTGGTATCTCATGTAGAGGGACTCATATGCATGCTATTGAAAGGCAACTTCAGCTTTGTCTCAACAAAATTCAAAAATGGTCATTGGAAAACGGTTTTAAGTTTTCTAAAACAAAAACTTGTTGCATACATTTTTGCAACAAACGCAAAATACATCATGACCCGGAGCTGTATATCAATGACAGCCTAATTAAGGTTGTAAAAGAAGCTAATTTTTTAGGAATCCTATTTGATTCCAAATTATCTTTTATCCCGCTTATAAAATGCCTTAAGGCAAAATGCCTAAAGGCATTAGATATTTTAAAAGTTTTATCCAATACGAATTGGGGTGGTGATCAACCCACATTAATTCATTTATACAGATCGCTTATTAGATCAAAACTTGATTATGGATCCATTACATATGGATCTGCTCGCAAATCATATTTAAAAGACCTTGACGCAATTCATCACCAAAGTTTACGTATTTGTTTAGGAGCTTACAAAACGTCTCCAATCGATAGTTTATATGTTGAGGCTAATGAGCCTCCATTACATTTACGGCGCAATAAACTAACCCTGCAGTATGCTATAAAATTATATGCAAATCCATGTATTCCAGCATTCGATTGTGTTTTTAACCCGCTTTATCAAGACCTCTACAATAAAAGGATCAAAGCTATTGCACCTTTAGGTATCCGTTTAATACCTGAATTGGAGGAATGTGGACTTAATCTGAAACTTATTAAAAAACACAAATTAACAGATGATCCTCCTTGGCTTCCTGATAAACCAGAAGTTAATCTGGATCTCACAAAATTTAAAAAGTCGGAAACAAGTGAAGAAGTTTACCAGCAGGAATTCGCTCTGATTAAAGATAAATACACACGACTGATTCCTACTGTAATTAGACGGGAATTGCGGCACTGGTTTCTTATATATACTGATGGATCAAAAGATAGTGGTCAGGTAGCTGCTGCTGCCATTGTTGGGGACGAAACAGTAAATATTTGTCTTCCAAATGAAAGTTCTATATTTACAGCTGAGGCTAAAGCAAGCTTTACAATATATTTCAATATCGCCTCATAACAATTTTATAATATGTTCCGACTCTTTATCTGTACTCCGGGCAATAAAGAGCAAGAAATTAGATCACCCCCTAATTCGTGAAATTCTGGAACTGCATACTTCAATAACATATGCAGTTTCAGATTTTAATAAGATAATTACTGTTGGTTACCTAGTCATGTTGGTATTAAAGGTAACGAAAAAGCCGATTCAGCTGCTAAGGCACCTTTATCTAAATAAATTACATCCTGTTTCATTCCTTATACAGATCTGAGGCCTTTGATATATACCTATATCAATGGTCTTTGGTCAGATCATTGGAATGGACAGGAACATAATAAGTTACACTCTGTGCAGCCTTGTCTAGGATTTACACCTTTGTCTCAATATAGTAGGCATGAAGGTGTTGTCCTTAGACGCTGTAGAATCGGTCATAGTTATTTTACTCATTCTTTTTTTTAAAGGGAGATCAACCTCCCCAATGTGTCCCTTGTCAAAGTCAACAATCTGTCCAGCACATATTGCTGGACTGTGTTGACTTTGCTCCTACAAGGGATACTTTATATTAAGCATCATCGATGCAAGATCTTTTTAATAATGTTCATGGACATCAAATTTTAAAATTCCTACGGGAAATAAACTTGTTCAATAAAATATAGTTTTTATCATTTATTATCCAGTCTTTTATGTTAACTTATCTGTGATATTACTGGTTTTTATCAGTTTAGTAGTTGCTTTAAAATCTATTGTATTTAGTTTTACATAAATTTTAATTTTATATATTGTTATATTTTTAACATTCTCTAGCCGCGAATAGCTGCAATAATGCTGATGCGGCTTTAAACCAAAACTCACTCACTCACTAACCCTCTGCGACATAAAAATCCCTCTTTTAACCCCCTATTAATAAAAAAAATGCCATAAGGTACAAAAATGAAGTGCGATTTTTGACATGTAACCCTCACATCTTTCGATTTAAATTAACATTTCTAAAACAATTTTTCAATAGATCTCAACCCAAATAACCCATTTAAAACAAGTTTTATCAAGATTTTACACTTTGTTACTAGTTATATAGTCTCGACAATGCTGGGTTACCAAAATGAAAATTTCTGTGGTTAGCCCCCTCCCCCCGGGTCAACCATAAGTAGGGTTAGGGTTAAGGGTAAGGGGTTAGGTTAGGGTTAGAGTTAGGGTTAGGTAAGGGTTAGTTAGGGTCATCGTCCTGTCATCAAATGTAACTTTTTCGTCATTTTTTGTAACATTAATTGTCATTTTTGTAACTTAAAATTTAATTTTTGTAACATAAATATTTATTTTTCATTATTGTAACATAAATGTCATTATTGTAACTAAAAAAACTCATTATGGTAACTAAAAATTTCATTATTGTAACTGAAATTTTCATGAAATGTAACTCAATCATTATGGTAACTTTAAGCGTTTTTTCGTCTTTTTCAATTTTTGAACGAAATATTGCATAAAATAGAGTTCTGTAGGACGGACATTTTGGTCTTAAAATCATTCTGAACGGCCGAATATTGACTCAAATATCACAAATATAAATTCCTTAAAGTTACAAAATCGACACTTCGCGGTTAGCCCGGATTTTTTCATTTATCCTTATTCTATGAGGAAACGCTTCTATAACAATTCTATATCCTTGGGGTTGCATTGCATCCTTCGGCCAACGTAGAGCCTCGTTTCTTTAACGACAAAAATTTAAATAATTTTTTTTAGTTACACTGCCAATGTTTATGTTTAGTTCTAACCCTCATAAATATATGAGAAATGAGACATCACATACATCAATATACAATATCTGGAAAGTTTTGTGCGTTGTTTAATCTCAACCCTAATTTAACCGCCAATTCCCCATGTTTGGAACTAAATCCACCCAGTTTTTGAAGCCCATTTAATCATACAACATGTGGATAATTGATTTGTACTTTTGCAGTTTATAGTAAAAAGCGCTTCCATGTATGCATAATTCAAGTTTGAAGATCAATGAATTGAAAATGCGATATTTAATGTCTAGCCGCCGTACAATCATTTCCTAACTAAATCAAGGTCGGTTTTTAGCAGTTTGTTGGTCAAAAACATGTTGTTTTGGCTTATAAAAGAAAGGCATCATGCATTTTTTCATGATACATCTTAATACATCAAGTTTTCAATGATTCAACGAAAAAAAATTTTGTGTTAGAACATATGCATTAACTCTGCATTACCCATATATAACTATGGTTACATATGGCCGGACTTGTGACCGTCTGCATATGTGTGAAATTTAATTTAACACGCATATGACAGGTTGCATAAACAATTCATTGCAAATCACATTACAAATACATACAATAATTAGAATCATTTTTTTTGTTATGTTTTTGGTTTTTTTTTTTGTTTTTTAGTTAGTTTAAAAATCACATTATTTACTTAATTATTGTTCTATGAACAAAGGGCTACAAGTCCTGTCTTGAGTCGCCTATCACAGATGCGCTTAATCACAATATACAAATTATTTACCATAACAAATAGGGCTACAAGTCCTTTCTTGATTTGCCTATCACAGTTTCGCTTTAAATAAAAAAATAATCACATTTTACAAATAATTTAAAAATCACAAAAAACTGCTGGAATTCCTTCTCTTAATAATTTACAAAGAATACGTCTTTAATCATAAGTGGCACGCTTCCTGCGCTCCGTTTGGATGCGGTCGACATCCTTCTTTGCAAAACCGACACCATATAATTTTTGGTACTTAAATATGAAGGCTCTTCCTTCCTCTGACTGGGACAAAGTGTCCACGATTCGCACCTGGTTGCTTTACCGATCGGTATTGCTATGAATTTAAATTTTGAGTCGTCGATATCTTCAGTAATAGGTTTAACTGATGTAGCTATTGGACTTAAATCAACCGTTGGTTGCACCGTTTTTGATGTTTCGCTTCCAACATCTGCTACACACCGCGTCATGACGTTTGTTATTAGTTCAACTGTTTTGAAAGCATTTTGCTTTTTTTTTCACTAGATCAAAGTACTTATCAGCTGTCGTGGACTTGTGTGTCATTTGTAATGCTAAGTTATCGTTCTGGTCGGGCGCAACACCACGCACATGTGTCACTATAGATTTGCGCAACTTTGTTGCAGTGATGTTGCTCTCCTGTTTTAGAGCAACCCATATGCTCTGTAGGGCCTTATTTATTACTGACTGTACCATGGATTTTGGTTTGGATCCACATTTTCCTGGATGAGTTAGAAAGATGCACATGTCATTTTGAAGCTCTTCGTGTGAAATAACAGGTAATTGTGTCCTCACTTTATTAATAAAAATTTTGAGACATCGAAAATGTTTCTTATTCAGAATTAGGTTGACTGGACCAGCATGAGCCGTCTTTTGCTGGGTCACATATATATGGGCATCTCCATCGTTATTTACGCTTGCGTGTCGGAATGACCTCATGTTCATGACTGCACCTGTGCTTTGACCATTAAATAACAATATAATCAAAATTAGAAAATTTCGCATCTTAAGGTATTGTGATTGCGTCACTTCTTTTCCGAAATTGGCTTCTTCGAAAAGTCGATAAATATACACACTCATATCACTCTGTAAGACATTACTTATATCAGATGGTGTTATCATATATCAGATGGTGTTATCAAAGTATCTGAAAATACACAAAAAGTAGTGATCGAATAAGCATTTTTTGAAATGTATGTGTGCAACTATGCATAACTTAACTTCAGATATATTAGTCGGAGATGGATGTATACATACATGAATATTAAATTTATGTATGTATGTAGGAATCTTTGTATGTATGTATGTATGTATGTATGGTTGTATATTTATCTAAAACTTATTATTTTTGAGTTTTCAATACAACTAACCAACCTTTTAGCCGCTAATTATTGTTATGAATAAGACAACAAAGACGTCGATTTTTTAAAGTTGTTTTTCAATTTTAAATTTTGAATTCAAGAATTCTAAACTCATAAGTTTTGGGGTTTTTTTACAACACTATTCAAAAAACATGATCCGGGATTTAATATCCATTGCACCCTGGTACTCCCGAAACGTGACAGTGGGGTGGCCTAAACTCAGGTCACATAACAAATCCCCTTGTCCAGCCTCAATACACCAAACGTTGAACTCTTTTAAGAAAAGTTCCGGAGGGTTTTCTTCCCCAAACAGACACTTCAGTACGGATATTGTTGATGTATATTGTTCCGAAAAATGCTTAATATGCCTCTCTCGACACATTCAAATGTTGTGCATTGCAATTCCCATAGAAAATTGTCCTTTATCACTTTGCCTTTCAGGAATTCCTTACTGACATGACAGTCGCACTCAAACAATTCTCGAACTTTCCAAGCCAAATGCACGCCAACTTCTCGACATGACGAGGGATATGTGTCTAAATAAAATCCTCTTCTAGGATTCTTTTAAAGCAGTGTTCAAATTAACCCTTAATTGGCAAAGGAATTATGTAAATTTAACTTGGGCGGAGCTAAGCTAATTTGCATAACAATTTGCATAAATTTGATGCGCGTGCATCCTCTCGTTACGTTGGCCACGCCTACTCTCTCTAATGCTGTGCTCCGTCTCGATCCACAGTACAGAATCGGAGTAAAGTTTCCTTCTTTATTCTCTTTAAAAATTTTCCATGCGTAATTTAACGTTATATACAATGTACTCCAAATCCGTGCTCCACTCGAGCAGAGCACAATATATAGAGAGAGTGGTCGGAGCTAAGCTAATTCGCATAAAATTTGCATAAATTTGATGCGCGCGCATGTATATATGCTTGTATCGTTTTTGTAGCTGACAAGGTCATTTTTTTAGTATACGGTATTGAGTAGCATGTCCGGTTAAGGTCAACGCATTTTTTGCCCCTGTAGGGGTAATGGCGCGTGTCTCGTTTTTTTTTGGAGCCGATACGGAAATATTTGGTATACAGTGAAAAAAGTTAACAAAATTCCATCCAAACGACAGACTTCGATTCCACCATAATTTTTTTTTGCAACAGACTTCAATTCTATTCCGCTGTCATTTGCACATGAACTTCTGAAATAAAGTGACCCTCCCTCACGGTCGGGTCGAAAAGGCGGAAGAGTGAATTGATGACCATCATGTTAAGCGTTAAACGAATACCGGTTACAACAATGATGTGACCGTATAGACTTAACTTTTTCCTCTTTTCTCCCCACCTTGCGGGCCCAAAGGGCCACCTTTCTTTTCAAGATTAACACCAGTAGATACAATGATATATATATATATATATATATGCGTGTCTCTTTTTTTGTAACCAATACAGTAATATTTAGTATGCATTAAAAAAGTTCCCAAACACCGACCTAAAGGACATCTTAAAAAAAGTTTAAAACAATTCAACAGACCACCACATTTTTGCAAAAGACTTCAATTCTATTCCGCTGTCATTTATGATCTAGTATGCTAATAGACAAACAAAAATAACAAAAAAATAGATATACGTAAAGTTCATTTTATTTAATTTAATTTAATTTTCATTACATTTTATTTTATTTTATTTAATTACTTATCATTCTATTTACGACGCCATGTACTCTTGGGTTCTACGTTACATCTCCTCGGGGTCGAGCTCTACGAACTTCTCCGCGTCTTCTTCTTCCCCGCAAGCACCGTTCACCCCCTCGTCCATCTTGATGATGTGAAACCGGTCTCTGAGAGACCAGGCGTCCATGGACGATATCTTCCCATCGTCCCCATTACCCATTTAGTAGAACAAATGGTAATTCGAGAGGATGACGACCTGCTCGTCGTTGCGAGGCACGAAGAAGGTGTCGGGTGGCTTGCAATTGCCCGAGAACGAATGCTTGGGATTACCCGAGGTAAGTGACTTGAGGTCCTCCATGGAGAACCGTTTGCCTGGACCGTAGTCGTCTATGACGATGAACAGAGCGTCCGGTCGTACCCCGATGAAATTGTTTAGATCGCCGACATGGGTCACGTTACACATGTCGCTGAACGCCGTGGCCAACATGAGCGTCTTGCCGTAACCCGTGGGGCTGTAAAAGAAGTAGTGTTTCTTTTTCACGGGAGCGTCCTTGATGCCGGTGACCAATATCGAACCGTTTTCTTTCCGTACAATCTCGACGGTAATTTTACCTTCTCCCTTTTGGAACTCGATGACGTGTTTTTTTACCCGTCTTATGGCATACGAAAGACCACTTTTTACCCATGGGCAGCTCTTTGGACTTGTTCTTCTCGGCCTTCCGAGCCTTCTTCAGCTCCGCCTCGTAGAACTGCGCAGACTCGAACTGATCCGCCGTCGGTTACCGCCTTCAGGGCTCCCTCCTCCGCCACCTTCTTGGCTATCTGCCGATTCTTCTGGGTCATGATGTAGTTCACGTGTGCCGTAACCAACTTGTAGTTGGCGTACTGCCCAAGGGCGAATTGCACCTGGTCTTCCATCGGCAACGTCGGATCCAGAAGGTCGAAGTCGTGCTCGGGGTACTTGCCGTTGCGTATCGCTGGAACCACGTGGACGGATTCCGGTTTGATTCGCAGCTTCTTGGCGAGCGTCTTGGAGCCGTTTTTGAGATTAAAGTACGCGCCGTTCATTCTCGTTCAATAGACCAGGTATCTATTGTTGTTGGTGACCGAGGGGTTGAGAACGATCAGGTCTTTGATGTTTACTTCGTCGGCAAATTCTCCTAGGGTTTCCGCATCGAACGCCTCCGAGTCGATTTCGAACTGGATGGACTTTTGATGTATTTTCTTACGTTCCATTGCCTCTGATACAAAGAATCAATGCACGTTACGAGCAAGCACACTGGACATAACAACGAGTTATAATAATTCGCAGTTCAAAACTAATCTTATATATGAAAAAAAATTCCACAATCTTCTGTTCAACACACAGAGAATCTTGTAAACTAAAAAAATTCCACACACTTCAGTCCAACAAACACAGAATCTTGTAATCTAAAAAAAATTGCACAAACTTTAATCCTCTTGCTCAAACTTTAGTCCAACACGGTAAAAAAATTCCACAGACTTCGATCCGGAACACGTCTTGTAGACTAAAAAAAGGTCACAAACTTCGATCCGATTCGTATGTCCCGTGTGTCTCATACGGTAAGTATAGTACATAGTCTTAATTCACATGTCCAGTTCAGGTATTTTTTGTCTCTATGGTACGTTCCAGTATGCTAATCGACAAACAATTACTAGTAAAAACATAAAAAATATATAAACACAAAGTTCATTTCATTTGATTTTATTTCATTTCATTTCATTCTCTTAACGATACCAGTACTCTTGGCCTCCACGGTACAACTCGGCGGGGTCATGCTCTATGTAAGCGTCCCCGTCTTCTTCTTCCCCACAAGCATCGTCCACCCCCTCGTTCATTTTGATGATGTGAAACCTAACTCTGAGAGCCCTAGCGTCCGTAGGCGATATCTTACTATCGGCACCCTTACCCATGCAGTAGAACAAATGGTAATTCGAAAGGATGACCACCTGCACGTCGCTTCGAGGCACGAAGGAGGAGCCATAGGACTTGCGATTACCCGCGAAAGAGCTTTTGGGATTACCCGAGGTAAAGGTTAGGGTTCGGGTTAGGGTTAGGTTAGGGTTAGGGGTTAAGGTTAGGGTTAGATGCATTTGCGTATGATGCCGTTGCCACAAAATGGCGGATACATTAAAAATAAAAGAGTTAATTTCCTTGTTTTCCCAAAATGCATTATTATTGCCAGTAGTTGTCAAATCTTTGGAGCAATGGCGGAATCAATCATCTGTACACGTTGGACATTCTCAAAAGATTTTTTATTTTGTTTTCATCATTAGGATTGTAATTGTTGCTGAGATACTGCTTTGAGTTGTTTAATGAAGGGAGGCATTGAGGATTGTGAGTATTTTAAATATTACATCAAAGTTTTCTTGATTAAGAGGGTGTTATACAGATGAGATATATTCAACATCTCTCAGTCATGTTAATATTACAGCAGACACTCATATTAAAGCCATACCTGTACATCTCTCAACAATATGTTAACTATTATCAGGAAACTGGTTTAATTTTCGTTCAATTTGAAAGAGCAGAATAACATGATGCAATAACAAAATAACAAAAAGAGAAGCCATCTTGTGACGGATAAAATCTGGATGAGGAACTATACCCTAAACTTGGTGTACTTATGAACTCAGAGCGAGGGTATATACTATTGCTTGTCTAATGAAACATCAGCAAGGGTAAACTATGGGTGTACTTATAACCAAACCCAACACGGACCATATCGAACCATACCAGGGCCATACCCGAACAATACATGAACTATACCTTAATCAATTAGAACCATGCCCGAACGAACTTGAACCAAGCCTGAACATTGTGCGTACTTATGAACAAAGAACAAGGGTTAAGTATTGCTGTTGTAATGAACCATCGACACGGGTGAACAATGGGTGTGCCCATAACGAAATCAAACAGGAACCCATCCTCACCATACCTGAAACCAAACGAAACATGTCAAACAACAGGAACCATACCCGAACCTTAGGTGTACTTATGAACTATGGACCAGGGAAAACTATTAGTGTACCAATGAACCATGGACAAGGGTTAACTATGGGTGTACCCATAATCAAACTAAACACCAACCATATCGAACCCAACCAAACCCAATCTGAACCATACCCGAACCACACCGAACCATACCTAAATGATACCGAACCAAACGGAATCATACCCGAAGCATATCTGAACCATACTGAACCATATTAAAACCCAAACGGAACCAAACCCAAACCTTTGGTGCACTTATGAACTAGGGACCAGGATATACTATTAGTGTACCAATGAACCATAGACAAGGCGAAACTATGGGTGTACCCATAACTAAACCAAACTCGAATCATATCGAACCCGTACAGAACCATACCCGAACCACACCAATCCATACCTGAATGATACCGAACCAAATGGAATCATACCCGAAGCATATCTGAACAAACCGAACTAGATTAAAACCCAACCGGAACCATACCCAAACCTTTGGTGCGCTTATGAACTAGGGACCAGGATATACTATAAGTGTACCAATGAACCATGGACAAGCTGAAATTATGGGTGTACCAGTAACAAAACCAAATTCCAATCATATTGAACCCGTACAGAACCACATCTAAAACATACACGAACCACACCCATCCATACCAACATTATGCCGAACCATATACAACCCAACCGAAACCATGCCCGAACCTTTGGTGCACTTACGAACTAGGGACCAGGGTATACTATTAGTGTGCCAATGAACTATGGACAAGGTTTAACTATGGTTGTACCCATAATCAAACCAAACACCAATCATATCGAACCGAACCAAACACCATCTGAACCATATTCGAACCACAGCGAAGCATACCTGAATGATACCGAACCAAACAGAAGATTCCGAAGCATATCTGAACAAACCGAACCATATTAAAACCCAACCGGAACCATACCCAAATCTTTGGTGCACTTATGAACTAGGGACCAGGGTATACTATTAGTGTGCCAATGAACAATGGACAAGGGTTAACTATGGGTGTACCCATAATCAAACCAAACACCAACCATATCCAACCGAACCAAACCCCATCTGAACTATACCCGAACCATACCTGAATGATACCGAAGCATATTTGAACAAACCGAACCATATTAAAACCCAACCGTAACCATACCCGAACCTTTAATGCACTTATGAACTAGGGACCAGGGTATATTATTAGTGTGCCAATGAACTATGGACAAGGGTTAACTATGGGTGTACCCATAATCAAACCAAACACCAACCATATCGAACCGAACCAAACCCCATCTGAACCATACCCGAACCACACCGAACCATACCTGAATGATACCGAACCAAACAGAATCATTCCCGAAGCATATCTGAACAAACCGAACCATATTAAAACCCAACCGGAACCATACCCAAATCTTTGGTGCATTTATGAACTAGGGACCAGGATATACTATTAGTGTACCAATGAACCCTGGCCAAGGTGAAACTATGGGTGTACCCATAATCAAACCAAACACCAACCATATCCAACCGAACCAAACCCCATCTGAACTATACCCGAACCATACCTGAATGATACCGAAGCATATTTGAACAAACCGAACCATATTAAAACCCATCCGTAACCATACCTGAACCTTTGGTGCACTTATGAACTAGGGACCAGGATATATTTTTAGTGTGCCAATGAACTATGGACAAGGGTTAACTATGGGTGTACCCATAATCAAACCAAACACCAACCATATCGAACCGAACCAAACCCCATCTGAACCATACCCGAACCACACCGAACCATACCTGAATGATACCGAACCAAACAGAATCATTCCCGAAGCATATCTGAACAAACCGAACCATATTAAAACCCAACCGGAACCATACCAAAATATTTGGTGCATTTATGAACTAGGGACCAGGATATACTATTAGTGTACCAATGAACCATGGACAAAGTGAAACTATGGGTGTACCCCTAACCAAACCAAACTCCATTCATATTGAACTCGTACAGAACCACATCTGAAACATACACGAACCACACCGATCCATACCAACATTATAACGAAACATATACAACCCAACCGGAACCATACCCGAACCTTTGGTGCACTTACGAACTAGGGACCAGGGTATACTATTAGTGTGCCAATGAATTATGGAAAAGGTTTAACTATGGGTGTACCCATTATTAAACCAAACACCAACCATATCGAACCGAACCAAACCCCATCTGAACCATACCCGAACCACACCGAACCATACCTGAATGATAACGAACCAAACGGAATCATACCTGAAGCATATCTGAACAAACCGAACCAGATTAAAACCCAACCGGAACCATACCTAAATCTTTGGTGCACTTATGAACTAGGGACCAGGATATACTATTGGTGTACCAATGAACCATGGACAAGGTGAAAGTATGGGTGTACCCGTAACAAAACCAAATTCCAATTATAGTGAACCCGTACAGAACCACATCTGAAACATACACCAACCACACCGATCCATACCAACATTATACCGAACCATATACAACCCAACCGGAACCATACCCGAAACTTTGGTGCACTTACGAACTAGGGACCAGGGTATAATATTAGTGTGCCAATGAACTATGGACAAGGGTTAACTATGGGTGTACCCATAACCAAACAAAACACACCATATCGAACCGAACCAAACCCCATCTGAACCATACCCGAACCCATACCGGAACCACACCGAACTAAATGCAACACAACTGGAACCATACCCGAAACTTTGGTGCACTTATGAACTAGGGACCAGGGTATACTGTTAGTGCCAATGAACTGCAGACAAGGGTAAATTATGGATGCAACAATAACCAAGCCCTCCATAACGAATCGTTCCGAGCCATATCTGAACCATACCCGAACTACACCGAACCATGTCTGATCCTTGGTTGTACTTATGAACTAGGAACCAGGGTATACTATTGAACCATCCACACGAATAAACTATGGTTGTACCAATAAGTAGACCAAACAGAAAGCAATCCTAACCATACCTGAACCCTAACGAACCAAACAAACCAATCAAAACTATTCCCGAACCTTGGGTGTACTTATACATTAGGGACCAGGGCATACTCTTGTTTATCTAATGAATCATCGACAAGGGTAAACTATGGGTGTAGCCATAACCAAACCAAACACGAACTATCCCTAACTATACCTGAACCTCACCGAACAATACCAACCATCCGGAACCATATCCAGGGTATACTATTGATGTGCTAATGAACCATAGAACAAAGTTTAACCGAACAAAAACCAAACTATACCTGAATCATACAGAACCATACCCGAACCATAACTGAACTATCTCTAGTTGATAAATTAGGGGCAAGGGTAAACTTGCTATACTCATGGACCATGAAACAGGGTATATTTTTGGTGTACGTATTACCAAAACATAACAGAAACATACCCGAAGTTTGGGTGTACTCATGAACTACGGACCAGGGTATACTATTGGTATATTCATAACCGAACCATACCCAAACTATACTCAAACTTTACCCGAACTATACCCAAACCATACCCGAACCATACAAAATTATTGGGTGCGTTTCTTTGACATGTTCCAGACGTATCCGGAACATGTGCGGTACTCTAGGTCAATGTAATGCTTTAGCACATTCCAACATGGCGGTAGTAGTATCGACTTTGGCGTTTCTCTTGGAAGACGATACAGACGATGAGGATATAGAAACCCAATATCAGGAAATTGTGGTGGCTACTGCGATCAGTGCAATGTATTAAAATTATCACATATGTTTTATACGTATATATGCTCTAAAACTGTAAAATGACCACACTGCACAGGCGGGTCAGGCACTTGTCTCAGATACTAAACTTGAATATAACGCCCAAAACCTAAACATAAGGCAAAATTTTGACCCCTTTGGTGATGTACGACCCCCCCCCCCCCCCACACACACACTGTATACCAGAATGATGTATACTATGTCCACCATGTAACGACAAACTGCTCGGTCGTTGCAATTTCATTCAAGATGCCCCATCGTGTACGAGTCAAAAAATATCTCAATGCTGTAGCTGGTAGCTCTTTTGCCAGAGTCGATCTCTGATCCAACTTTGGTTTCTCCCATCAAGCGTTAAAAAATTATCAACACAAATATTAGATTGACGAGACTGGTCGTTTCTACTTGTTTATTGTCAACCAATTTGTCAAGTATTGATTGATTAATGGTGTTTTATGTCATAGAAAGTTTTTCAGCCATTATATGAAATATGCATGATGTGTGCTGATAGGCTAGCAGTGATGTTTTATAGTGCTAGCGCGATGAGGTACCATGGCGCAGATAGACCCGATACTACTCGGTCACATAATACTGGCCACAAGTCAATTTAAACTTTTTCGCATGCTTTGGACAGGTTCAAACCCATCGATGAAAATTGGCATTTTCATGATTGAAAAATTATGACGAGTTTCATATAAACTTGCAATGCTATTCGTTCCAATTTATTCCTATTTTCATAACAATAGCCTTTTGCTACTACATGTACGGTCAAAACTGCTTCAAAGATCATCTCTATACAATGACCAGTTACTACATTACACTGAAGAATATTTTAATATTACAATATATATTTTATACTTGCAGAATACGTGAGGATAGACCAAAAATAGAGGGTTACACAGAAGCGGTGGTACCGCAATACTTTTTAGACGACTTCAAGCGATTTTTCAGGCTAACACGATCTACCTTTGAAATTATTGTTACAAACATATCTCAATATCCGGATCTTCGGCCAAGTTGGACAGGAGGAAGGGAAGCTATTCCTATTGAGAAGCAGCTTCTTGTTGTACTTTGGTACATTTCTGGACAAGAGACCTTAAACCGAATTGGAGACAGGTTTGGCATCACACAAGCGTCTATTGTGAGATGCAGAGATCGTATATTTAAAATTTTTCTAGAAAATTTAAAAAATAAATTTATTACTTGGCCAAAAGAAAATGAAAGAAATGAAACTATTCAGGAATTCATGGCTGCAGCAAACTTTCCAAATGTAATTGGTTCCATAGACGGTACCCACATCAGAATTAAAGCTCCGGCTCAGCACCCTGAAACATATGTAAATCGCAAAGGCTTCCATTCAGTAATTTTGCAGTCAGTTTGCAAAGCGAACATGACATTTACACACATTGTAGCTGGTTGGCCCGGCAGTTGTCATGACGCCCGGGTTCTCAAAAACTGTGACCTTTGGGAGGATGGACCTGCTAAATGTGCTGATGCACACATTATTGGGGACGCCGCCTATCCCTTGAGGCAGTGGCTTCTAACACCGTATAGGGATAATGGACACCTTAGTCGCCAGCAACGTCATTTCAATACATGTTTATCCACAACCCGAGTTGTGGTGGAACGCAGCTTTGCTGCATTGAAAGGTAGATTCCGACGCCTTCAATATATTGATACACAGGCTGTAAGAACAGCAGTTGACATGATACTCGTATGCTGTATTTTACACAATATTTGCATTTTAAATGCAGATGAAGTAGATGATTTTTTTGATGAAGTTAACGATCATGTTTTTGATGAAGATGGCCAGATTCTGATGGCATACAACATTGATGCAAACAGAAAGAGGGATCATATTGCACACAATCTATAAAACGAATGGACAGAATTAAACTAAAAAACAATATTTTAGCATTATTGTTTATTTTTTATACTTTAAACAATTAAACTTAACAAAATTTTTATACATTGTGTATTTCACATGTTTCTTAAATACAAAATAGAAATAAAAAAACATATTCATTGTATATTGTAGAAAAATATGTATAAAAAAGTATCTGTAACAATAAATCACAGTAATCAGTTGGACAGGTAATAAAAAAAGTTTAAAACGGGCCTTAATAGCTCACCTGATTCATAGATATATATGCAACTTTTTCGTAGGATATTTATGAAATTATTTAACTATAAACCTTCGACTTATTAATTTTTTCCTGGATCATAAATCAGGGGTAAATAACATTTAGGGATATTGTACAACCTACAAGTATAAACTATTCAATTATTTACCTCACAGTTTTAATTAGCGTTGGGAAAACAGCTGCATTAAATGCAAGGGACTGCAACCCTGTAGTTTTAGAGGAGAAGATTCAAGAAAAGAATGTGAAGTTGCAGCTGAATAAGGTGTACTTGTTAAATGTAAAAAGTTTACGCACAACAGACGATTCATGAAAGACGGTAAACCATTGCAAAGCTCATCCGAGCCTATGACTCGGGCACGCTAAAATGAGTATATAGATTAAAGATCTGCAAAGTAATCTCCGAGATATTTTCAAATACAAAAACGTGTAAATGATACATGCTGACCTTTTGGTCAGGTGAGCTAATACAACATAAATATTAAATCTTTACAACTACAAGATAATACTGCATCTGTATTTCAGACCTGGAGAAAATTTGGTGTAAATACAATCATTAAAAAATACATATACTACTTGTATTTCAAACTATATATAAAGAAAAAAAAACTAGGAACTTAGATGACATTCGCAAACTAGACAGAAAATGTTCTGTAACTACTGTGCTTTTTATCTGAAAAGCAATAAGGTCTATCGTCTTAACAACAAGAAATAACACACCCACCACAAAATGTTCTGGTTTGTGAATGTCTTGAAGTGGTTCAACGTACTTTGTTGTACATAATGATACATTCATTCAAGGTTTTCAAACTACACTGTATAATGAACAACATTTAACCAAAGAATAACTATAATTGAAATATTAAGTTCATGATTTATATATTATCTGTACTTTCTCGATGTTGCATCTGCATATGGGGCATGTTGTTACCTGATTAGCACATAAAGTGCATGAAAGCATGTGTCCACATGGAATAAATACAGAGTCTATCTGTTCATCCATGCAAATCTTGCAAACATCTGTCAAGAAGAAAAATATATGAGACCAAATATCAGTCTAAACATAAGAAATTCATTTTTTAAAACGTCTCATCTGAAAAGTGCTAAATATAACTTTATTTTCTACAAATATATCATTTTCCTCAAACAACTGAAAAAAATGAAATATTAAGACATTTACTTAATTTCCGTACCTTTTAGAAAATTGCAGGGGATATTTTTTTTAAATTTGTAATATTTACACATTTCAGAAACAAAAGAGAATCAAAATTCACACATGTACATCATATAAATGAAAAAATCGAAAGAAAACAGTATTTGATATCCTCATATCCCTGAAAGTATTTAAAACTTGGGGGGGGGGGGCACTAAAATAGAGGGTGTGTTTCCAGATGCGATAAAACCCTACCCAAAAAGATTCCCTCCTGGAAGCAAGTTATTACATCAATTTTTAGCAATGAAAACATGAATTTTATTCATTTTTATTATCAGATTGTCTCTGTAAAACATTCAAGAACCCTTTAAAAATCTCCATTCTTTCATTATGCATTTGTTCTTTCTTTTTGGACTCTATTTCATATCGCTCCTGCTGTGTTTGTATAAAATCTTTCAAGACAGTTACAACTTCTGCTGATGAGGACTTCCTTCGTTTAGATTTAGGTTCATTTGAGGTTTTAACATCTGATTGATCAGTATTTTCTCCAGATGTACTGGCCTTAGGATGAAGTTGATCCGAATCATCATCAGTAGAAGCAGTCTCTGTGTTGAAAGACCTTTTTGTTTTGGAGGTCTCATCAGAACCTGCGACATACTCGGGTTTGATATTTGGCTTCTCTGCCATAAATTCGAGCTCTTTAGCAAAAGGATGGCTTTTTTTATCATTTCCGGATTTTTTATTATGGTCTGATATAGTTTTTAGCCCCCTTAAAAGGGTTTTCCACCTGCCCTCACACTGAGAAGCTGTTACATTGTAACCTTTATCTACAAGAATTTTACTTATTGAAATCCATGCTGACTTTTTTTTCATTTTTCCAGTATTCAGCAATTCCATCCTTTTTTTGTATTCGTCTATTAAAAGCAATGTGGACTCTTTTGTCCATGTCCAGTTCAAAATACCTGTTTCTGTATCTGCTGTACTTGTCGTTGCTTTTGGTTCTGAAAAATAATGGGAGACAATAAAAGGGCTAATCTAAATAATTTAGGCAAAAATATGATCAAAGTTTGATTTTAAGTGGTAATTTTTAAGCTGTTTCCCTAAACTTTTAATAACTTAATCTATTACAAAATATTTAATCTTGGTTTCAATGAAATAATGTTAAGTGCATCACTATTCAAACAGGTCAGAAATTTACAAGTAGCTGATACTGTCTAAAGTATTGATCAATTTTGAAATTTAAGAAATATTAAAAGATTAGGTAAAAATACAAGGTTTTGTGCCATACAATTACACTGAATACTGTGTCAGGATAATCAAGATACCTGCTTGTACACATGGGTGTTTTGAATATCTGTCCATACTATCGAACCAGACTTTGCAAGTTTCACATTCTATCATTGTGTTCCGGCTATTTGGCCTAGATGTTTGTATACGCACAGGCGTATGTGGCTGACCTTCCATTTCTGATTCTGAAAGAATATAGAGAGTTGATAAATTCTGTTTTTCCTACAATTTTAATTATAATATTCTTTCATTCTAGTTAGGCCAATAATTAAAAAAAATCAATAATAATTATCATTTAGCTTTTCTGAATGCATTTACAACATTTTGGTCTCGATATATTAACCCATATAATATCTCTCTCTCTCTCTCTCTCTCTTTCTCTGTGTGTGTGTGTCTGTGTGTCACACAAACTATTTGTAAGTATTGCACAATATGCATTCATAATCTATCATAAACACCGATTTATTTCTAATTACTTTTTACTGCACTTTCAATTTTTTGGGGGGGAGGGAGAGCTCGTGTTTATTTGTGGATCTATTCAAAAGTAACTGCATTCTTCAATAATTTTGGATTGTTTTCTATCTCCAACTGGTAGGGAACTGAAAATCCATTTGAAATTTCACTTTACCATAAAATGATACTGTTTGAAAAAAGAACAAAAGAATGAATGCATGTCCAGTTAATTTCACAGAAAATAATTTAAAAAATTTTGGAAAGAAATTTTCTCACTAACTGCATGCTGTATGTTTTGTGTTTCGATGCCATAGGTGAATAATAAATGGTTGGTTGATTGTTTTATGTCCCAGTCAAGATATTGTTCCACTTATTACAAGGCGGTCAGGTAATGGATGGTGGAAGAAACGGGAGTTCCCAGAAAAAAAATGCCTTCAGAAAGCGAACTGAGAAACTTTCTCACTCTATGGGACTTGAACCTAAGCAGCGAGAGGCACGGTGATCCATAAGTCAGAGCTTTACTTGGTCAACAAAGCGCCTCGTAGGCCAGTGTATGATGTGCGTGCGCGTTACCCGTGACTTAAAACTACGGTGACAGTTTTCTCCTGCATTTCATATATTAAATGGCTTATCATCACAGTTATCAGAGCAGTAACATTCAAATCAAGATTGTAAAATTTACAATGCACATCGATCAAATCGACATTTTTTCATCGTGCATTGTGACAAAATTCGGAATTTAATAGCATTTTTAAAATATTTGCACCCAAGTCCATGGAACAAGCACGTGTGTGTACATATGAGAGGGAATGGGTATGTTACCTGCCGCTCACCTCGCCGCAGGACTACCCCGCGGTGACGCATTCTCTACCCCTTACCAACGCTGCCTCTCTCCAGCCCGTCATTTTGTGCATAGCAGCTGAAGTAATTTCTTGGTAAGAGGGTTTCTGGAAAAGATCTGAATTTGTAATTTGTGAAAAATACGTTGGTAAAATGTATTTACAATGTTACCTGTGCAAACGTGATTATTCAGGATTTCTAAATCGTCGAATAATACTTTACAGTCATTGCAAACATAGTAATCGACTGCGGTGTCCGCCATCTTTGTGCCGACTGCACCAACTCGTGACCTGGTGCAAACAGAACATGTTCCGGACAGTGTTCTGTTTCGTTACATTGGACTTGGACAAGACCGGAACGTTCCAGACATGTCAAAGAAACGCACCCATAATCAAACTACATAAAATGATATCCTGAACCATAACTGAACCACTCGAACCTTGGTTATACTAATTATCTAGGGATCAGGGTAAACTTTGAGGGTAATCATAACCGAACCCGGGCATGAAAAGGGTCACAAAGGGCTATCAATAAATGAATTTTTACTGATGTGCCACTGGCGTAAGCATCAAAATCCACGTGGTTAATATGTAATAATACTCTAAATTTATATAGCATGTAAACTCTAGAAAGAGACTAGAAACAAAGATGTCACATTATCGAATATACTTTTAAACTCTTAAGTACTAAAGGTACAAACTGACATAATATATAAGCTTCCGGTTTGGTGTATAGATATAAACAATTATACAGCATTGGTGTTGGTTTCTTGATGACTTGCGGCTTGATGTGCGATTGATTTAATATAGCAGTGAAATATTTATTCTCTTCCGAAGTATATATTTTTGTTTTTATTCCGTTTCAGTGCATGATGGAAGAAGCTTTATTAAATACTGGAATTGAAAACACATATAACTTTAATTCAATAAAGAACAAATATGACAGCACAGAGTCTTTTCTGACAAGGGATGATTATATTCCGATACGAAGCACAACTGTTTGCAATGACGATCAAAATCTTTGGCTGAAGTTGTCTTCTGATTTTGATGGCGTTAGTATAGAATGGAACTATTTGCATGGGACATCACATGTTTTTCATCATCTGTATATAGCTCCACGTGATAACCAGTCTTTAAAAAAGTGTACCCTATGCTGAAGAAGCACGACAATTTGAAAAGCCGTAACGGAAACTCATTGAAAGTGCTCAAGGATTGTGTTGGAACACAGATTTTTTATGACGCTGGATGGGAATACTATTTATGTTTATTGCCAAATGCAAGATGTATCATTGCCTTTGACGATAAGACTGTACGAAGTCTGACACTTAATTGTATTAAGGAAGTGAGGTTTTGCTTGAAACAGTATCTGAATAGATGTCTTGATACCGGAGATATTCGTGGCACGCTGGACAAAAATAATTTAAACAATATAAAAAAAACTTTTCATTCTTCCAAGTGGCAGTAATTATATTTTAAAGCTTTTTGATGAAGCTGTAGCAAACATCCTTCCCCCTAATGGGTTCAGAAAGTGTTTGTTTAGTTTCAGGTTTGGAGAAAAGGATTCTGCAGCGATATCACTACCAATTAGAGAAACTTCAAATGTTTCTCGAATATGTGTGCATTCTGCTGTTGTCTTAGAACTTGCAGATGAAGATGATTTCGGCGTGTTTTGGGCAAGAGAAGGACTACAAATGTTAACAGGAAATAGGGGAGTGATTACAAGAGCTATGTCCTTTACCGAATGCAGTAATTACCAGTCGAATCTGGATGGAAAATCTATTGATGTACATAATGATTTAAAGAGTGTATGTATATGGCCGGACCGTGTACATTTCCTGCAGTTGTATGCTGACCTGCCACATAAATATCCAGATACGAGCTTCCATCCCGTTTCTGCGTCTATAGTAATTGGAAAAGGTCTTCGATCACATTCAAGTTAACTTGATAATGATGCAACGGCGTATCTATCAGAATTAGACAGTAATGTAAGAAAAATAAACAGAAGTAAATGTAGATTGGAGTTCGTTTTCTCTTTGCCAGAAATACTGGATACATTATTTCCGAAATCATTCATAAATATTGGTCGATTTAATAATTTAATCGAGAGATATCCTCTTTTGGTTCCCTTTTTGAAATGGAAGTTTCAGAATCATTACGTGAAGTTGGTAGTTTTCTTACTAATAAAATGAAACAATTGTTGTACACTTTCTCGGGAAGTGGTCAGAGCGAAGCTGTGTGGCTGGCATATCAATACGAAATTGCCGTCGAGAAATTGCTATGGGGACGATTGCTATGCTGGCGTTCAAATCAGCATGCAATAAATCTCGGAATAGGCTTGGTATATCCAACTCGAAGTTTAACCGACCAACAAGGATTTCTCTGTTTAGCAGACAAATTTTCTAGCTGTGAAAACGAGTCAAGTTGCCCACCACTTGAAATATACACAAACAGTATCACGGTACAAAAACAAATACGAAGGATGTTTGGATTTGAAGATTTTTTGGATGGAAGCCCAACAGTTTTAGGTCGTAGGACAGTGCTTGCTATTTTGGAGGACTTGTACGATATCGGCGTTAGAACGGAAAGCTTTGATGCATTTTTTCTACGACTGAAGCAAGATGATGTAGGAATGAAAGTTTCAGGCAGTGTATCCTTGGACCAGATTTCAGACATTCTGTGTAGTTGCGCAAATTTTAAGGCAACGATGGTGTCAAATCATCTTCTATCCATGCTAAATAGTAAAGGAAAAGACGTGAAAATGATATTAAAGTAAGGTGTGCAAGAAACAGCAATAAAGTTTTTTCCTGCTGTTAGACATTATGACAGAAACAGACATGAGTATTTAAACTGGCAATATTCTTTTGGCGTATGGCTTATTTCTAATAAAGGGGAAGCAGTAACATGCGAAGAAACAGCGTCTTCAATGTATCCGTTGATTGTAACTGAACTTGAGAATAGAAACCTCTGTTATGCTTCAAAGCTAACGCCATCGAAAGAAATGTTCCCTTGGGTGTTACCCAGGATACAAAAACTCAAACACCGGAAATTCAATGATCAACAACTTTGTCAAATTCTAACCTTTATCGCAAGTGTTGCTTTTCTTCAAAGCGGTAGATATATTAACTACTACGCTTTAAGAAAATTGGAAAGGGAGATGTTTATTACACAGTTTGATCTTAGGCAGCTTGAAATTTGGAGTAAGGTTCTTTTTCCAAACATAAATACAATGAAAGTGTGGAGGTTACATCACAGTCTTTCTGGAATGCATGTTACTAAAGAACCAGTGCCATCCTTGACTTCTAAACAAGTCCAGTTTTCAAATATTTCGCCCAACGATGCAAACACAGAAGATCTGGCTTAAATAGGCGTTGATGAAGAGAATTTAGCAGGAAGTTATTGTGTTTAGATTGAACCTATGCGTCATATTCCGAGTGGTGTTTATAGAGAGTGGTCGAAATTAGAGCTTGGAATACTTGGCTACATTATTGCCTCAGGGAAGAAAACTAGAATGTTAATGTATAAGGAATATGTCCATGAATGCAAGAAAGTAGGTATACCAGATAGATCATTCAATGCATTTGAACGAAAGGTACGGCGACTTCAAGGATCCGAAAAATGATTTCCAATATGAACAAGTTGGAATATTTGTTGAGGTTGTGTTTTAATAAATTAAAGACAGAATTATGAAGGGTAAAAAAGAATGAAATGTTTGGTGCGTATAAATCAATTATTGTCAGGACAGTTATTACATAAACTCGCTTTTAGCTATAGCTATTTATGCAATGCTTCTGTATATGCTATCAGTAAAGCCATATGAATACAAAAATATAAAGTGATTCAGTTAGTTTCGTCTTTGCTAAACTTTAATTTCTGTCTTTGTCTTTAATTATTCTATTTGAACCTAATGTTAGAACGTTTGAATTTTATGCATTGATTTGACAAATATTTGGAAAAAAAGAAAATAATTACTCAATGCTTTGTATTTGTTATCTTATATATTCACTGGAGATCGAAAAAAAAACCAAATGCCAAAAGAATAACAACAATGAAGTTGATTATGGTTTACATGCTCAATAAATGTTCACAATATCACATTAGAATGCAATTTAGGCAATATGTTTGAAAAAAGTTCTTTATATAGCAACACATGGAGTTTCAAGCTTCTACATTTATGTGAAATCGGTAGAGCACATGCAAGTGCCTCATTGAAAACTTTTCCATGACTGACTAGATGAACATTTCCAATAAAACCGGAGATGATAAGTTTTGGGTTATACTTCGTAATTTTTGTGCTAAGTTCGTTTTTTATATCCATTTGTCTCTCCTAACTAGGGTTAGAATTGAAGATTGATTGATTGACTACTGGGGTTTAACGTCCCATTTAAGAATGTTTCACTTACATCGTGACGTCACCAACTATAATTATAGAGAGAAAAAGCCAACAAGAAAAACGACAAACAATAAAACAGTTTAAAATGGTAGACAAACAAAACATATATATAAAGTCCACCAGTTTTAAATTCCCGACTTTGGATGGGCACTGATCCATATTGGTAATTTTGACGCCATTGGTGTGGTTGAGGTACTTTTATAGGGTGCAATCATTTTAACATTTGCAATGAGCTGGTAGAATTGTGCAGTGAGGGTTCTTTATCGTACCATCCATTCTATCGTGATAGTCTGTTTTTAAGATCTAATCGGAAAGAACCCAAAATTTATTTTCTTAATACCGAATGCTTTGAAAAAGAACAATCGCTTCATATTTTGATATTTGTCTTCAAGTATGGGATTAAGAGTCCAATATAACAGTACCAATCCGTTATTAAAAAGAGAAGTCCTGGTAGATGAAGTTAAATTAATAATTGAGAGTGATTGTACAAGAGAACTCCCAACAGAAATTGTGAGACCGGGTTCTCCGGAAGGTTCAGTGTTTCCTGGCTGGAGTACAACACCCGTCACGTGTACATTGTAAGACAATGAAATGAAGAAAACCACTTAGAAACTATGCGGTGCGGAAAATAAGTTTGAATAGAAGCACACCGTATTTATTGATAGGACAGTGTTGTCGCCCATATAATTGTAATAAGTCTGGGCCGTAAATAAACACGAGTCAACGGTTTATTTGTGAGCAGCACGCCTCTGTACAAGTAACTTGCACATTGGTTAGTTGATGATCAAACACATAATGCGAATCATACAGATTTATTCCCGTAAATATCAATCAAGTGAAAAATATAATATTCTTTAAAACAAAGATGTTAAATAGATACCATAAGTGAAAATGCAGAAAAGGTTAAACATCTAAATGAAACTTCAAAATATTGGAATCATAAAACACTTCGATTTATTATTGGTTTATATGAAAATTATTGATCAATATCAAGTTTAAGATAATTTTTACACGCTCAAAAAGGTAAAAAAAACCCCCAAAAGTTAGCTTAAACTTACCTAACCCTTAACCAATCAACAAGATGCCCATAAGCGCCAATTGACAAAAATTGCTCCCAAAGTATATGTCTATTCGACAAAATATATTGGAATCATAAAACACTTGAAATATGTTTATATGAAAATTATTGATCAATATCAAGTTTAAGATAACTTTTACACGCTCAAAAAGGTAAAAAAAAAAAAAAACCCAAAAGTTAGCTTAAACTTACCTAACCCGTAACCAATCAACAAGAGGCCCACAAGCGCCAATTGACAAAAATTGCTCCCTGCAGATAAACCCGGTACAAAGTATATGTCTATTCGACAAAATATATTGGAATCATAAAACACTTGAAATATGTTTATATGAAAATTATTTATCAAGTATAAAGTAACTTTTATAAGCTCAAAAAGGAAACAAAAAACACTAAAGTTAACAAACTAACCTAACCCGTAACCAATCAACAAGAGGCCCACAGGTGCCAATTGAATAAAATTGCTCCCTGCAGAGTAACCCGGTACACAGTATGTTCGACATAAAGTCTTTATATTGATATTTATCATAGCTTAACAGAAAAAAAGGCAAAAACAAAACAAAGAAAAAAATACAACCCCCCCAAAAAAAAAATAGCCCTTACGCTACCCCTAACCCTGACAGACGGACAAAACAACATACCCAATAGTCTTCTATTAATTAAACATTATTCAGATGTCAGATGTGAGCCAGATGCTTCCGGTTGAGGCAGATCGGGATTGTCTGTTTTCATCTGACGTTCTTTCTCCTTGGAGTATAGATCCCTGTATTCTTGCAGAAATGTACATAATCTTTCTCTCTTATTGGATTTCAACTCCTTCATCTTTTGTTTCTCCTTAAGGTTTCTGACTGTCTCCTTCAGATAATCATTTAAGTTTTTATCCCCCGGCCTCAGGTCTGAATTCCAAATTCCCGATTCCGTCCCTTCAGTAATGCATCTCTGTATTACGGCATCGGTGACGCCGTCAGTTGAATTATTCATGAAATAATATCTGACAAAAGCTCGCTGGTTTTTATTTAGTCGGTCTTGTGTAGAAGAAAAACCATAAAATGGTGCAATTTTCTCTTTAATGCTGACAGGAATATCATCATTATCACTGTAATAAAAATTTGAGTAACTATTAATTATAACCGTTTAAAGTATGCAGCACAAGACGCCCGTGTCGGAATACAATTCATGATCATGAGTGTGAAACCAAAATTTTCTCAAGACGTTATAATCCAAAGGACCAAAACATATTTTACCAAAATCTAGCTAAGGAAATGCTTTCACAAGTGAGCATACCTTAGTTTTCAAAGATTTCAAATGTTTGTGTTTTAAGACCACTGGTTGTAAGTGGGATGGTTGGAGCTCCACTAAACTTGTTGAACCATATAACACTATACTGCATTTAATCAGCTAAATTCAGTGCCCGTCCAAAGTCGGAAATTTAACACCTAATATAGATGTAACGTGCGTCTTTTTTAATAATTGTCACATTGTAGTATGTTCTTTGTTGTTCTAGCTTTCAGCCAAGTAAAACTTTTTAGTTATAAATAACCCTCTTGTGTAATTATTCTGTTGTTTACATTTGTTCTATTTAATTGTTTTAGTAACATGATTCTTACCTTAATACCAAAGAACTGTGTGGAAGCTCGTGATTATGCCTTGGTGATGATGTATATGTGGGCTCTGATATCTTTAAGCTGTTCATACCAGCTTGCAACACCCTTTTTATAATGTCTCTGGTATCATTTTGATCTGATGTGTTCGATTGTTAAGATTCAAATTCATTTTTTAATGCTGCCACTTTGGTGTAAACTGTGTCCATTTTCTCCTTGATTTCAATCAATTCCGAATTTATTCTGTGTTGTTTGGTATTCATTATTTCTATTTTTTCTTTTAATTGTATTTCAGCATTTTGTTCTTTTAGCTTTTTATCGATCCGTCTTTCTAATTCAACCAACTGTTCAGCTACGAACGCTTCAAGGACAGGGTCGTCCCCTCCTTCAATGTCTTCACTAGCCATTGACACTGACATTTTTCTGAAAGTAATGCAAACAAAGAAAGTTTGTGGCTGAATAAAAAGTAAATCCTAACCCTCTCCCTAAACCTAACCCTACACCTTTACACTCTCCTTCTCCCTCCGAACCAAGGGTTAGGGTTAGGGTTAGTCAGGGTTAGGGTTAGGGTTAGAGTTTAGGGTTTAGGGTTTAGGGTAAGGGTTAGGGTTAAGATTTATCACTATCTAGCTTTTTTTTTCATTTTTGTAACTTATTTTTGTCACATTTGTAACTTAAATATCATATTTGTAACCGAAATTTCATAATGGTAACTTAAATACCATATTGATAACTTAAATATCATATTGGTAACTTAAAAATTTTAGCCAAATTTGACCATAAACACAAGACGAAATATCATCTTTAAGCTAGCTTAAAGGTGGCTTAAAGATGGCTTAAATATGTCTTTAAGCCACCTTTAAGCTATCTTTAAGCTGCTTAAAGATGTCTTTAAGCCATCTTTAAGCTTGGCTTAAAGATGGCTTAATGGCACTGAAATTTTAAGCCATCTTTAAGCCATTTTTAAGCACGGATAAATTATTATTGATAGAAATGAATATTTATTGCCTAATTTATTACTTTATTTATTTAAGAGGTATAAAAATATATGTTTTTTTTTTTGTTAAATATTTTTTTACTTAAAAAAATAAAAAAAATTATACAAAATGATATTTTTAAAATATTTTTTAAGATCTTTCATTTTCTTTCCTGTATATTTTCAAATTTTTTTATTTATTTATTTATTTATTTATTTATTTTTTTTTTATTTTTTTTTTGTATTTAAAAAATATTTTTTCTTATTTTTTATATTATTTGTTTATTATTTAGTTATTTATTTTTATTTATATTTTGTCATCGTTCTCTAAACTAATTACATCATAAATCAATTTATTGTATCTTACCTATAACACTTGTCCTGAGCGGGGCTGGAACTCGCGATCTTTCGATTGCCGGGCACTGCATCCTTATCCATTAGGCCACGGGGTAGGATGTATAGACGGGGACAAATGGTTTATATAAACCTAAGGAAATATGATCATGTGACCATTTCTTAAAAACCTCAAATTTTGAATAGAAAATATGCAAGTTTATGTAACTTTACTCCATTTTATATATTATGATAATTTTTATTTTTTTATAGTATAAATCAATCAATCTTTTATTCTAAAGAAAAATAAATCATTCATATATCAAAGGAAGGCAGGAATGTCAAACCCCACCTGTAATATACTTATTTATATGACTGGCAAAATCAGTTGATTAGATTGCAAATTCAACAAATAGTTATTTTTAGACATTAATATGCATTTGTAGAATCTTATCTAAGTACACTTCTGTTGTTAAAATTTTGATACAGAAAAAAGTTTTAATTGAAATGAATAATAATATTGGATGCACATACTTTTCAAGACAGAGAGAGAGAGAGAGAAATCTGTATAATGGGATATCGAAATATAAAGATATAAAGAAACAGCAGTAAAATAATATTTATAAATAGCTTATAAGCTATAGATTGATATTTGTGTAAAAATGTGTCCTCGAATTATCATCAAATTTATATGTATAAGCGATTGTTAAATAATAACTTGAAGTAATAATTACTTGAAGTATTTTGTTTTCGAGAGAAACTGCAGATTTATAAAAAGTTCGAGAATTAATCATCCATGAATTATACACTAAAAAGTTATTTATTTATTTATTTATCCATCCATTCATCCATCCATCATTATCTGGTTATGTATTTATTTAATTGCTTATCTATTCTTTATTAATTTAAATAAATTATTATTTTACTAAATCCAACGACATGTCGTTGCTTAATTCATCTATTAAATCATTTTATTTATTTATTTATTTATTTATTTATTTATTAAACCAACTATCTATTCCTTTATTCCTTCCTTCTCTCCTTTTTACTTTATTTTCTCTTTCTATCTTTATTGATTAATCCATCCATCCATCAATCCACCGACTATCATTTATTTATTTATCCATCCATTCATGTATTTAACCATCCATCCATCCGTTATAACTTTATTTAACTATTCATTCGCCTTTTATTTATTTAATTATATTATTTTCTATATATTTATTCAATCACCCATTCATTCTTTTCTTCTCTCCTTTTCTCCTCTCTTTCTTTATTTTTTATTAATTCATCCATCCATCCATTTACCTATCCGTCCTTTATTTATTTATTTATTTATTTATTTATTTATTATATGTCCATTAATCCATCCATGCATGCATTCAACCATCCATCCACCCTTTAAATTTATTTAAGCATTTATCCATATTTATTTATTTATTTTCTTACTTATTTATTTATTTATTTATTTATTTTTTTATTTTTATTTTTTTTTATTCAACCCATTCTTTTCTTTTTCCTTCTTTCTTTCTTTCTATATCAATTTATCTATCCATCCACACATCCATTTATTTAAGTATCCATCCTTTATTTATTTATTTATTTATTTATTTTTAAATTGAATTATGTATTATTGATTTATATATGTATAAGCGATTGTTAAATAATAACTTGAAGTAATAATTACTTGAAGTATTTTATTTTCGAGAGAAACTGCAGAGTTATTAAAAGTTCGAGAATTAATCATCCATGAATAATACACTTAAAAGTTATCCCATCAAACAAATCACTTATTTCCGACCTTTACAAGGTACGCTATACCTATCATCTTCAGTCCTATATGTTTATTCATTAATACCTTAGTACTTCTGGCACAGAATTAACAAATACTTCGGCTAGATAAATAACGTTTGATCATTCATTCATTCATCTATCCATCTACCATTTCATTATTTATGTCATTATTTATTTTTCCAACCATCCGTTCAATTTATTTATTTATTTATTTATTTATTTATCCATCCATCCATCCATCCATTCAACAATCTATCCATCCATCATTATCTGGTTATGTATTTATTAATTGCTTATCCATTCTTTATTAATTTAAATAAATTATTAAGTTACTAAATCCAACGACATGTCGTTGCTTAATTCATCTATTAAATCATTTTATTTATTTATTTATTTATTTATTAAACCAACTATCTATTCTTTTCTTCCCTTCCTTCTCTCCTTTTTACTTTATTTTCTTTATCTTTATTGATTGATTCATCCATCCATCAATCCACCGACTATCATTTATTTATTTATTTATTTATTTATCCATCCATTCATGCATTTAACCATCCATCCGTTATACTTTTATTTAACAATTTATTCGCCTTTTATTTATTTATATTATTTTTTATATATTTATTCAATCAACCATTCATTCTTTTCTTCTCTCCTTTTCTCCTCTCTTTCTTTATTTTTTTATTAATTTATCCATCCATCCATTCAACTATCCGTCCTTTATTTATTTATTTATTTATTATCTGTCCATTAATCCATCCATGCATGCATTCAACCATCCATCCACCCTTTAAATTTATTTAAGCATTTATCCATCTTTATTTATTTATTTATTTATTTATTTATTTATTTTTAAATTGAATTATGTATTATTGAATTAGTTTTTTTATTTTAATTTATTTCTAATTATTTATTTACTTCAATAAATGTATATGATATTTCTAAGTAAAATTGTATTTTGCCGAGTCAAACAAATCACTTGTAAACGATTTACTTGCAAGTCAAACCAGATTCATTTTATTTTCCGTGATTTGTATAATCTGTTACAAAGTTACTGCATTAATACTACTTGCACAGAACTAGATAATACCTTGGTTATCAAAACAAGTTACTTACCTGTATTGTGCCATGTTTAAATATATGTCAGTGTTTGATTTTAATTCCCAATCCGATTTTTCAATTAATTAATTAATTAATTAAAAAGAAACAAATAAATAAATAAATCAATAAATTTGTTTGTTTGTTTCCTTATTATTTCACCTTTATTTTTATCGTTCATTTATTTATATTTTACATTTTTCAAATGTAGTCTGCAACTTACTTCAGATTTCTGTTTTAAATAGACCATTAAGTGATTCATTGATTTATTTTTAGTATCATTTAATACCATCTTTAAGCCATCTTTAAGCCAAATGGTGTAAAGGAGCTTAAAATTTCAGTGCCATTAAGCCGTCTTTAAGCCAGGCTTAAAGATGGCTTAAAGATGGCAGTGCCTTTAAGCCATCTTTAAGCCATCTTTAAGCATCCTTACGCGCATCTTTAAGCATCTTTAAGCTCGGCTTAAAGGTGCTTAAAGATGCGATTCCGTCTTGTGAAATTTTGGTTTTTTTCTCGTATTGATTTTCAAAAAAAGCGTTAAAAACTAGTAATGAAGGTTTAAAAATAATTAAAAATTACCGAATATTTTTTGAGATATGGGTTTTTATGATGTATATATATAACAAATACCTGCTAAATTTTGATGTGCCAGATGTGCACATTTCGGAAAATCATTCCTCATCAGTGACACTAGGGGCCGAAAAAGTTGAAAGATTAAAAAACATACGCCAAACAGTTGCAAATTAATGAATCTAAAGTTCCAAAAATATGTAAATCCAAATCCAGCAAAGGAATGATTTGCAGGAGGAAACAAACCTTAGTTTTAAATAAATTTCAAAAATTAAGACGACTGAAAATTTTGCTAAATGGTATATTTTCTGACAGCACAAGTTACAAAGGGTTAGGGTTAGGGTTAGGGGGTTAGGGTTAGGGTTAGGGTTAGGGTTAGGTTAGGGTTAGGGTTAGGGTTAGGGGTTAGGGTTAGGGTTAGGGGTTAGGGTTAGGGTTAGGGTTAGGGTTAGTTAGGGTTAGGGTTAGGGTTAGTCAGGGTTAGGGTTAGGGTTTAGGGTTAGGGTTAGGGTTAGGGTTAGGGTTAGGGGTTAGGGTTAGGGTTAGGGTTAGGTTAGGGTTAGGGTTAGGGTTAGGGTTAGGGGTTAGGGTTAGGGTTAGGTTAGGGTTAGGGTTAGGGTTAGGGTTAGGGGTTAGGGTTAGGGTTAGGGTTAGGGGTTAGGGTTAGGGTTAGGGTTAGGGTTAGGGGTTATGGTAATGTCATGTTTGCTACTTAATCAGTCATTTTTGCTACTTAATTCGTCATTTTTGCTACTTAATTTTGTCATTTTTGCTACTTAATTGTTTTTGCTACTTAATTTTCATTTTTGCTACTTAATTTTCATTTTTGCTACTTATTTTGTCATTTTTGCTACTTAATTTTCATTTTTGCTACTTAATTTTTTTTCATTTTTGCGACTTAATGTCATGTTTGCGACTTAAATTTTCATTTTTGCTACCTCGTAGGAAATGTACAGGGGCCATTTTTTAACCGGTGCTCAGACTTTGTTTTCTTATAGGCTACAGTTTGAAACAAAAATTCTGTAAATATCACGAAAATTGATCG
>CM056606.1:41032431-41114027 GCA_029721355.1 Tegillarca granosa | reverse complement strand
TTATTATTATTATTTTTTGACCAGTGTGACCAGTGTGTATCTTGTAGAGTTTGAAATCTAAATACAACTTCTTCATTCCACGTGGAAAATATACGTTAATCGGCTGAAAAAAAAATGGACATTCTTTTTATTATCTACATCAGAGACATATATATCAAGAGACTGGTAAGTTATCGATAGATATCAATACTCGGGTGGCTGTCTATTCATATGCAAATTAGTCTAGTCTATCGATCGATCAAAGGTAAATCAGACAATACGCATGCGCGGAGGTTTGACAAGCAGACAGCTTGTATACATCCGGTCGAAACCATGTGACAGTTGCAGGTGCGTGTTTTGACAACGATTAATTCCGAAATTGATGCTGAGGAAATTGTTAATTTTCGCCGCCAATATGTCTCGTAGATACAGGAATGTTTATAGTTTGCGTGGAAAGGTAAAATTTAAGAACTCATTCTGACTGGTTCACTTAAGTAGCAGGATGTCAAAATCCGATTTTCTTTCTTGGGATGATGACATAGATTTGGAGTATTTACTTGGGGATTATACAGATTATGATGACTGTGACGAAATTGAAAATGACTGTGATGATGATTATGTATTAGATAATGTCCATTTAACAGAAAAATGTGTTGAATCACCAAAACGGACTAAGGCAAATACCGAAAATTGTGAATCGCCACCACATAAAAAATCCAAGGTCAGAATTACCGACACCAACAGAACACTGTACAAATGTCCAGAGTGTGATAAATGCCTCAAAACCATAGCTGGTTTCCGCGGTCATGTGTTAAAGCTGCACAATTTGCCAAACGTCAAAGGTAGATATTTTTTTTAGTAATTTGATTTGGATCCCTTTGAATGATAAAATAATATTGGCACAAAATGTGATCATTTATCCCCCCCCCTATACAGAAGGGACTAAATCAAGTCATTGTCGATTTTTATCCTTTCAATTAGGGCACTAACCCCCTCCCTTAACACAACATGTAGGCCACCTTTAAAAGAATAATGTGTCAATCTTTATTTCATCAGCAGATAATAATTTTTTTTGAAAAACATAAAGAAACAAATTTTTTTCGTTTATTAATTTTGATATATTATTTAATTTTTCAAATAATATTAATATTTTATAATAAATTTCTCCGATTCAATTAACACTTTTTTATCATGTTTTCAGCGACAGCAATCTTCATTCTTAATTTATATTTAAAAAAACCCCCAGAAATGAAAATTTAAATCCTTGTGACATTTCTAATTAAATCTCAATAAGAGACATTTAAATTTAAATTAAAACCCTTGATTAAAAGAAGTTTTAAAACTTGTTATAAATCTCTTCTAAATGAAAGCAATCAACTGCATTTATATAAATCTCAGTTTATGAGAGTGAACTACAGTGTTATCAAAGCTATTTTGATAAAGAAAATAAACAGTTAATCACAGAATTCAGAATCAGTGAACATTCTCTTAATAAAAGGCAGATATGTAAAATTCAATGACATAGTACATTTCTTTTTGAAATGTGTAATAAGTCCAAATTTAAGAAAAGAATTCTTTGACTATATATATATATATCTTCTTTAATACAATGGAAAAAATTGAATTTTAAACCCATCACTAGCCACAAAGATTAAGGCATTGGTTAATATAACTGAGGAAAGGAGACTAGTTACTGTTTTAATTGATTACTTTGTTGCTAATTTGTTTTTGTAAATTCTTTGACCGATGTGTTTATGTTCGCATTTAATATATAAATTAAATTAAAACTGGAATATGTTAATTTTCTAATTTTAGCAAGTGACCATAAAATCAGTGGTGTAGAAGAACCAAAAACTTTAAAAGAAGAGAAAACGTCAACATTTTCAGATGGAGATAGTTTTAAAGAACTCTTTCATACTTCATATACAGCGGGGCTTGAAAAGATGAAAGTAGATCCAATGGCTATAGCATTTGCATCAGAATCACACCTTAAATTGATTGAAAATGCTGAAACAAACAGGGAATTCCATAATCTTCTACTAAATAGATATCAACAGATTTTCATTGCATCCACTGTGAATATTTCTTTATTAGCTGATAGAGAGAAACTGTTTAATGAATTTCACAAAATGCGCTTGAGTTCAGAATTGCATGAATCATGTTTGAAAACATTTTCAGAATCAAACTGTAGTGAAAGTGAGATCATCAATTTTGTGCAATGGTTCCTTTTGGATTTAATAAATGAGCTACTTGTTCAACAGTTAAAAGCAGAGCAAAAAAAGTCATCTGATAGTCATGGTGAATTGTCTGATAATGACCAAAGAATTTTATTTTACATATGTGGTTTTATCATTAGGTCTATCAAGAAACGTTATTTGAGGTCCAAATCTGAAACAAACCAATTAAAATTGAAATTTGTATTGAAGCTCATCAGTGACAGTGCCACTACCACTTCATTTGTGAAGAAGTATGCTGGTTGGTTTGACAAAAAGAACAGAGGTGGTCTTTACAAACCATGTGATAACTTTTATTTACTGGTTCGAGAACTGGAAACTGTCATGCGAAAAAATGTTGACATTGACAATCTTTCAGCAAAATCGTTGCTGGTTACTAAATTGAAGGAGGTTATGTTAGAATCTTTTATGGTTAAACATTACACTGTGAAATTGTTTGGAGATGCAACAGGTATTGTGCCAAGTGTTCTGGAGGATGTAATCTCTCTCTTTTTGACAGTACGGGGATATGCCATTGCTAGATTAGAAAGAAATAAACTTTCTAAAACCAATGCTCTTCAGAAGAAATCCTTACGTCAATCACTTAAGTCCAAAAGTTCAAAATAATTAGTGATTTTGTGCAAAGGTGACTTTAATTTATTAGAAACTGAAATTATCTTGTAATGAAACAGAAGTTAAATTATAGAGTAGAGACCTGTTTTATTAAGTTTTTGAAAAGTTCTGGGAAAATCAAAGTTCATTCTTTCACTACATTCAAAAACTCAGGTTTTCCTTCAGTTAAAAACAATTGTTCATAGCTTCTAATGTTATTGTAACATACTCCAACATTGTGGAGATCTGTAAATATTTCTAGTGATGACTGCTGAATGTAACTGTCTCCATTTATAATTTAACTTTTGTTGCATTAACAACTTAAAATTATATATCTTACCAATGAGTGCTTGCGTGGATGAGATATTTAACTAGAAATTAACATAATTGCCTTGGATGTAATAAATTTAAAAAAAAAAAATTATTCTTTTTATTTCTAATGGACTGATAAGCCTAAAAAATAAATTAAATATATTTCAAGTCCCAAATAATAATGCTTGATTAAGTTAGGATATGAGTCTCTTCAAGCTAAAAACCACTGCAGTAGCTCAGTTGGTAGACTGTTGGCTCTGTAAGTGGGAGGTCGTGGGTTCGAAAACCGGCCAGGTCTGACCCAAGACTTGAAATTTAAAGTGGGTAGTGGCTGTTCTTTTGCTAAGTACTGGGCATTACGTAATGAAAGTCAAAGTTCTTTCGGATGGGAGCTTAAAATGCTATCAGGGCAATGCACAGGCAAAATTTCTGCACTGTATCTATAGCAGGCGACGTCTTGATATAAGTGAACTATTCTTCACTGGGACATTAAACACCATTACTCAACTAAACTCTTAAAGCTAAAATGTCCCTTAAAAGCTTCATGAGTTTACAAAGATATCATGTTAGAAACTTTAACAAATTTGGTTTCAAATTTTAAATATAGTAGCATAAATTTTGTTTTATATATGTGAACATTACAAAGAAAACTTAATAAATTAAAAAGTGCAAAAACTGAAAATGTCAATTGTGACATAAAAGACCATTTAGCTTATTATCACAACAACCATACTTTTTACACATTACACTGACATATGTCATTGTCATCTTTGTGCTAGCTTTATAAAGAAATGCATATTACTAAAACAAGGTTACTAGTTCAAGCAGACATTATATCACATTCAACATGAGGGTACAACAAAGGCCAAGTGGTTTACACATTCTCTTTGTTCTCTCACAAGTGTGAGTTTGGTCCCAGTCTGGGCTCATGTGATAATGCCTTTATTCACCTGCCATTGCCCTGTACCGGTTGGCTTGGTGTCATTATAACATAACAGGGTAGTATGTATCTGCTGTACTATGCATCAGTCTACTAGCATTATGAAGCACAGATCAATCAAAAAGAAAATTAGGATTACAATCGTCAATTTAAACCGATAAAAGACAATTTTCTAAAGTATATAATATATTTAATTTATTGTTTCTTCACAAAAATTTACTTTATTCCAATGCATTAACCACACCATCAATATATTATATACATATACACACAATTTTATAGCAGTCATTTCATTTACTAGTAATGTCACAAATATGTCAATTCATTTCACTCATCAAAATAGTAAAATTAAACCTCACACACACACACACACACACACACACCTTTTTTGCAGTCCATAAATTTACTAATTCAAAATGACCAATACTGCATTTTAATGCATTGCATATTTTGAAAACCATTAGAGCAGTAATGTGTCCAACAATTATGTCATTAAACTGCAATTCAATTAACATATACATTTTAACATTTTAACAAGTAACAAATTAAATAAAATTAAAAAAAAATCCAAAAGTGAAGTTTGAATTCTGACATTCATTATTAAACTTAGTTGAATAAATTTAGATATTTATTTACGTCTTGGCAAGGGTGTATTGTCAATTGCCTGAAAGTTTCCATCTAATCTCTGAATATTTCCTTGTTTTGGAACAATTGCCTGTGAACCTATAGCTCGAATTTGGGTTAGGACATTTCTAACTTCATATACGGTTGGATTGTTGTTATTTCCACCTTTATGTCTGTAATGGCCAAAATGCTGCTCTAGTGGATCTTGATTAAATGCATGTGTCAGAATAAATGAAGCCCCTTCCCTTAACATGAAACGAACACATTCAACAACTGACTTTACAGTTATCTTTAATCCAGTCAGAGTTTGGTGACTGATTTGCATGTTGGCAATCTGACTTTTTGTAAATTCACCTTGACGATTCTTTACGCTTGTTTGCCAGTCTGCGAAATAATTAAGAAATTCATTCTCAAGCCAATCAAGTCGATCATCATTTGGATCACTGTAGGGATTTAAGTCAGGGTTACGTTTATTCCTGCCTTCATATAAATTACGCACGTTAAGAAGATCAAAAAATTTATTCATCAGTCTAATAAAGTTTACAGTTTCTATCACACAATCACCATATAACATTTCCAATGCATTAGCAACAGTATCGCTCAAGACCTGTGCGGCTAGGTTGACTTTCATGCATGAGTATGCAGTAAGATCTATATGGCTTCTGTTTAGCCGTGGACATGGATTGTATAGTCCCATTTCACAATGTTCTTCAAATAACCGCACAACATGAATCCATGAAATATCTCTACCATCTTTCCATAACCTTCTGGTGTTGCGGTTAGAAAATGAATTAGAAAAACAATTCCTAGTTGTTTTCAGTAGATGAGGAGCATCTGAGATAAAATATATCTTCCTTCCATCATCATGGGGGTTTTGTGTGAAATACACCAAATTCTGATCATCATTTACTTTGTGTAAATTGAAAAATCTCCTATTGGCTGCGGCACCATCACAGGTACAAAAAAGCACTTTTATTTTTACAAATACCTCCAAGTGATGTATTGCTCTCCAGACAATGGGATAGAGTAAATCGGCAGTGATGCTTGTTGTTGCATAGGCAGCTAAGGGGAACTTCAAATGTGCTGTTATTCCACGCACCATTAAAACTAGTACACATTTTGCAACATTGGGTACATTGTCTTCCTTGGTAAGTTTTTCAAATTCCAAAATTTGATTACCCACTTTATCTAAATCAACATACCCAACCAATTCCCCTGTATGCTTATCATACACTAAGTCAGATTTTATTTTGATTTCATCAAACAGGATTCCACAATAGCATTTCCAAGGTTCCTCTTTTTTAAACATTCCCAGTTTTTCACATTCAGTTTTTAACATCTTGATAACATCTGGTTGAATTCCTAATGTACTTTTTGTATAATGAGAATAATCATACAGTGTCCTTGAACTTGGTAAGTTAATAAAGCCAGACTCTCTCATGGCATCATATGCTTTTGTTGACTTCTGACGCATGAACAAACACCATCTAACAATCATCGGGTGCCACCTCATACTACGACTTGCATTATCCTTACTGCTTCGCAATTGTTGTTCCCAGAATAATCGTTGCAAGCTGTTAGGATTCGGATATGCTTTTTCTACATCTTCACTGCACAATTTCATTAAATCCCCCATATCCCTTGATTCAGTTTCATTTAGTAAAACTCCTGTTGAATTTATAACCTGCTGAAAATTTCTCTTTATTTTCATGTTCTCCTGCTCAAGTGTTTTTATCTCATTTTTTTGTTGTTTCAATTTCAGTATTAAAGTGTCTCTGTCCATATCTGTGTGTTTATATGTATTTCTTACATAATTAATTGGTGTGGATTTTCTCTTCTCAATCCTTTGTTTTCGCTTTCTCAAATTGTCTCTATATCTTGAACATGGGGAGCATCTACTTCCAGCAACTAAAAAACTGCAACAAGTTGACCTGATTGTTGAGCTATAACTTAAAGTTCCCTTCTGGGCTGCAAAATCACCTTCTCTGTATGCTATGATTCCTGGACTCTTATTGTCACTAAGCCCTACACCAACAGGAACTAAATCTTGGTATTCCTGGTCAGGATTTCCACAACAAACAGAAAAATTTGAAAGTTTATCCAATAGTTTTAAAATGTCTTTCACCGTCTTAAATTTTGCTGGCAAACCAAACCAGAATTCATGTTCATTTGACACTGCCACGTTATGGATTATTATTTTCCCCTTGAAATGTTCATCTATAGTAACAGTCCACTTTACACCTTGTTTATCAACACTACTGTACAATTCAATGAACTGAATCAATGCAGAATTAGTGTTCAATAAGAATGGTTTGAAATTGCTGACACTTTGAAGATCCCTTTGTAAACTTTCATACTGGTTGGGTACATATGGTGTACTTTTTGACACACTACTGTTCTCACTAAATGAGTTTATCAACACTGGTTCAGTATTAACACTGCTATCTGCAAACTGATTCACTAGTACATTAGGTGAAACCTCTGTCAGTGCTGAATAATTATGGTCCAACAACTCAAATCTTTTGTTTGGAGATACAGACAAGACAACTTCCTCCTCGTTTGCAATAATGAACTCTGGATCTTCATTCTCAATATGGATAGTAGATATACTAGAATCTGATTTCTTTTCATTAGAATCTTTTGGTTTATACCAGTATTTTCTCTTTTTAGCAAGGCACGATTTCTTTGGAGGCATTCTAAAATAAAAAAATTAATCCATTAGTTAATCAAATTGAGATAGTTTTGTTTCATATGTTAATGTTTCATAGATTTTATTTCTATGGTAATTTAATTCATTCTATACAGTGCAACTTCCGAATACCGGCCTCGTGTGGGACCGAGGAATTTGGCCAGTTTTCAGAGGGGTCGGTATTTAGAGGGCCTTATAAATCCGTAAGTCCGATCTGGTCCGAATCTCTTCTATTTTAGAATTTTATCAAACGTAAATGTCAATACATTCTCATAAGCATTGATCTTACATGTAATTCTTGAACTTAACAAGTACCTTGTGTATAAATCCAAAGCCTACAAACTGGCAGATTATTACAAACAACTGTACAATATCCAAAATGTATACACATGTGCTGTTTGTGTTAGTCAGGCACACAAGTTACTATTTCCGGTTGAAAATGAAACAATTTATTTTTTAAAATATATTTTTTTATAAACTGTTTACGCTATTTACAACATATGAAGCAAAAATATTATCTAAAACACTTAAAATGAGGACCGATTCGTTAATTAAAATCCTGTTTGGTATCTCTAGGGACCGGTTTCCGGATCGTGGTGATGGGAATGTTTTGATATTAAATAGTAATAATATTGTTTAAAAAGTGTCTAAATTTAAAAAAAACAGAAAGAAAGAAAGTAATTAATGATTTTTTAAATAAAATATATTTCTTAATATTTTTGCATTGCGCAGGTGATAGAAAAATAATTGTTCATTAAACGTTTTGATCGTATTCAGGTGAGGGGTACTTGACGGTAAAAACATCGAAATAAAGGAATTAAAACTATAAGAAAGACAATAATTGCAATAATTAGATTATCGAACAATAAAGGAAACAAATTAAAATCGATTAAATTATTTATTCAGGTATATCTGTACAGGTAAACCGGTCTACCAGTACAATGATGTTAGCATCATGATACTTTGTTATTACAGTAATCGGATTAGCAGATAGAAAATCACCTGTCCGTTATGGTTCATTGATGCATTGTGACTCCCAAAGGCCGGTTTTCGGAAGTATATTATTAAGATGTTACATGATTTCGGCACCTAAAAAAAGGCCGGTGTTCGGAATTCAGAGGGACCAGTTTATGGAAGTTTCTTTTAATATAAAGAAAGAAGGATAAATTCGGGACCGGTCCGGCGTGTTCGGTTTGTGGAGGTGATCGGATTTTAGAAGGGCCGGTATTCGGAAGTTGCACTGTACTCAGTTTATGTCTTGGGGAGCACATCTCACTTGTCATTTGGCTTCACTGCTTGACTCTGTGTCTGTATAAAGTGATTAAGTCTATCTGTAGGATACTATACTTCAGTGAACTAGCATTATAAAACTGGTTACAAAAAAAATGCTGGAGCAATTACATTATCTGCACACATTTACATGGAAATGCCTAGTTATTATTAGTATAAATTACTTTAAATTTGGTTCCAACATTTCTGTTAAATTACAATATGATGAATTTATTTTATTTCAATATTAATTTAATATTATTTATCTTTTGGTGGATTGTAGAGAAGTAACAAGAAACGTTTATTTAAAATATAATTTTATTTTAACATCTTTTTCTGAGAAAAATATGTAAATATACACCAATAATAAAAGATGTGGGCTTCATTAGTTCACTAGTACACAAATCCGGGTAAAAAAAACTACCGATTATGTTTTACATATAAATAATTTACAAATTGTATTTTACAAACTGAAACATTTAATCGAATTTCTTGAGGAAATGTGTCATCTTGCATACCATTCGATAGGTAAATTGTCTAGAATTCGAAAATAGCAAAGGAAAATACTTCGCTTTCAAGTACATCGAGTTCATAAATCAGAATGGAAAGGCCATTTTCTGGACCGCTTTTGGAAAATCTTTAAAAAAAATGTAGGAAAAACATATTTTTTAACCCGAAATTTTCATCAAATTGTTTGAGATAATAAAATCAATAAATATATCACTTGACAGGAAAAATTGTAAAGATTACAAAAATATGTAACAATACATTTGTGTGTCTAAGGTTATGGAGTCCATAAGCCAGAGCCGAAACAAACATTTCAACCGCGAGTTTTGGGATTCAATATGCCGGTGAAAAAGGTCATATTTATTGTAATAAATTTCCACTAACTAGGCATTCAATGTCTTAAGAATCATTGTAAAACGGTTGATTGGTTATCTGAAACAACATCAAAAATGTCTACATACCTTTATTGATGTAAAAACAACCAAGGATTGTTTTCACAACTATGATGAAATTAATCGTCTGAATACAGTATGGCGGACAACGCTATCTTCCACTCTCGCAGTGATCTCGGGCGTCTACGAGATTAATAAATTTACCTGGATAATTATCGCCCGTGACTACACATAACGGGTTGTAATAAACGTAACTGGAGCTGATAACGATTAATTTTTCGTGTTAGTTGCTAATCCCTTGTGTAATGAAAATCTCTGCCGAGGGAGAGGTCCATAATAAATTTAGTACATCACATGTCTTTCTTTTCCAATCATCTATGTTATAAGCTTTAAGAAATTGCTTTAAAATGGTTATAGAATATTTCGTGGCTTCCTTCGTTTCTTTGGATGTGAACAGGTCATTCAGATCTTCTGAATTAATATTTGAAAACCGGTCGTCGGAAGCCATTTTGTATCAGACAACAACAAAACAGAGCGCCACCTGAACAAAGGGAAGTAATTTGATGTGGTTTGCGGGGGGTCACGCGAGGGACTATACTTGGATGTCGGGGGACTATACTGTTGCTATGCGTTGTCAGGGACAGACGATTTCTACATAAAATAGTAGTTATCCAATGATTATTTAACAAATTAACATGTGATGTACTAAATATATATATATATATATATATGAGTACACTAAGCCGCTATTTGACAAATGTGAACTTCTAAATGTAATAATTAATCAAGGAAGATAACCTTCTATATGACACAGAAGTTTTGTAGCATTTTTACGCCAAAATCTTGGCAGGATAATGTACAATTGTTTTTACTGAACAAATGGAAATCTATAGTAAAGTATGCGGCGGAACGAGCTTGATAGGTTGCCAGATAGCTCAGTCGGTAGACTTTCCAGTTAGTTTTGGAAAGTTCTCGGGTTCGAGTCTCGATTTGGCTACTGCATTATTTTTGTTTCCTGTTATATTTGGGATCCGGGATCATTGTGATCATTCATGTTCCTGTTTTTGATACCGGTATTGGAACGGACATAGAATCAGAACCAGAATGTATGAATGACCATAATGATCTTGATGTAATCTACCTAAATCTCCAGATCCTAGTCAATAAAGGGAAGAAATAACTGCCATAGGTCAAAGTTTTTAGGTTACATTTTTTAATCTAATTTTTTGCAATTCATCTAACATAAGTTTTATACAAACTTTTCATTTTTTTTAAATTTAATATTTGTTTTACTATTTTCAATGCATAAATTTTGCTTTAAGAACCAGTCACAGTTTTACCTTATATGAGCTTTCCAGAGGATTGCACAACCTATGTATAGCTGAACTTGGGTCAACAGGAGAATCACATTTAAATTAACAACAACATATACCCTTAGTTATTAAAAAACAAAAAAATTCCCATTCCTGTTACCATTGTTAGGTTTTTTATTGATATATAACTTTCTCACGATGGTACAATGGTTGTGTAGTTTTTATTGATATATATAACTTTCTAACGATGGTACAATGGTTGTGTAGTTTTTATTTATATATACAACTTTCTCACGATGGTACAATGGTTGTGTAGTTTTTATTTATATATATAACTTTCTCACGATGGTACAATGGTTGTGTATTTTTTATTTATATATTACTTTCTCACGATGGTACAATGGTTGTGTAGTTTTTATTTATATATATAACTTTCTCACGATGGTACAATGGCTGTGTAGTTTTTTATTTATATATATAACTTTCTCACGATGGTACAATGGTTGTGTAGTTTTTATTTATATATATAACTTTCTCACGATGGTACAATGTTTGTGTAGTTTTTATTTACATATATAATTTTCTCACGATGGTACAATGGTTGTGTAGTTTTTATTTATATATATAACTTTCTCACGATGGTACAATGGTTGTGTAGTTTTTATTTTTTATATATACAACTTTCTCACGATGGTACAATGGTTGTGTAGTTTTTATTTATATATATAACTTTCTCACGATGGTACAATGGTTGTGTAAATTTTATTTATATATTACTATTTCACGATGGTACAATGGTTGTGTAGTTTTTATTTATATATAACTTTCTCACGATGGTACAATGGTTGTGTAGTTTTTATTTATATATAACTTTCTCACGATGGTACAATGGTTGTGTAGTTTTTAGTTATATATTACTTTCTCACGATGGTACAATGGTTGTGTAGTTTTTATTTATATATATAACTTTCTCACGATGGTACAATGGTTGTGTAGTTTTTATTGATATAAAACTTTCTCACGATGGTACAATGGTTGTGTAGTTTTTATTTATATATATTACTTTATCACGATGGTACAATGGTTGTGTAGTTTTTATTGATATATAACTTTCTCACGATGATACAATGGTTGTGTAGTTTTTATTTATATATATAACTTTCTCACGATTTTACAATGGTTGTGTAGTTTTTATTGATATATAACTTTCTCACGATGGTACAATGGTTGTGTAGTTTTTATTTATATATATAACTTTCTCACGATGGTACAATGGTTGTGTAGTTTTTATTGATATATAACTTTCTCACGATGGTACAATGGTTGTGTAGTTTTTATTTATATATATAACTTTCTCACGATGGTACAATGGTTGTGTAGTTTTTATTGATATATAACTTTTCACGATTGTACAATGGTTGTGTAGTTTTTATTTATATATATTACTTTATCACGATGGTACAATGGTTGTGTAGTTTTTATTGATATATAACTTTCTCACGATGATACAATGGTTGTGTAGTTTTTATTTATATATATAACTTTCTCACGATTTTACAATGGTTGTGTAGTTTTTATTGATATATAACTTTCTCACGATGGTACAATGGTTGTGTAGTTTTTATTTATATATATAACTTTCTCACGATGGTACAATGGTTGTGTAGTTTTTATTGATATATAACTTTCTCACGATGGTACAATGGTTGTGTAGTTTTTATTTATATATATAACTTTCTCACGATGGTACAATGGTTGTGTAGTTTTTATTGATATATAACTTTTTCACGATTGTACAATGGTTGTGTAGTTTTTATTTATATATAACTTTCTCTCGATGGTACAATGGTTGTGTAGTTTTTATTTATATATAACTTTCTCACGATGGTACAATGGTTGTGTAGTTTTTATTTGTATATATAACTTTTTCACGATTTTACAATGGTTGTGTAGTTTTTATTTATATATATATAACTTTCTTACGATGTTACAATGTTTGTGTAGTTTTTATTTGTATATAATTTTTTCACGATTTTACAATGGTTGTGTAGTTTTTATTTATATATATAACTTTCTCACGATGGTACAATGGTTGTGTAGTTTTTATTTGTATATAACTTTTTCACGATTTTACAATGGTTGTGTAGTTTTTATTTATATATATAACTTTCTCACGATGGTACAATGTTTGAGTAGTTTTTATTGATATATAACTTTCTCACGATGGTACAATGGTTGTGTAGTTTTTATTTATATATTACTTTCTCACGATGGTACAACGGTTGTGTAGTTTTTATTGATATATAACTTTCTCACGATGGTACAATGGTTGTGTAGTTTTATTTTATATATATAGCTTTCTCACGATGGTACAATGGTTGTGTAGTTTTTATTGATATATAACTTTCTCACGATGGTACAATGGTTGTGTAGTTTTTATTTATATATATAGCTTTCTCACGATGGTACAATGGTTGTGTAGTTTTATTTTATATATATAACTTTCTCACGATGGTACAATGGTTGTGTAGTTTTTATTTATATATATAACTTTCTCACGATGGTACAATGGTTGTGTAGTTTTATTTTATATATATAACTTTCTCACGATGGTACAATGGTTGTGTAGTTTTATTTTATATATATAACTTTCTCACGATGGTACAACGGTTGTGTAGTTTTTATTTATATATATAACTTTCTCACGATGGTACAATGGTTGTGTAGTTTTATTTTATATATATAACTTTCTCACGATGGTACAATGGTTGATATATAACTTTCTCACGATGGTACAATGGTTGTGTAGTTTTATTTTATATATATAACTTTCTCACGATGGTACAATGGTTGTGTAGTTTTTATTGATATATAACTTTCTCACGATGGTACAATAGTTGTGTAGTTTTTATTTATATATATAACTTTCTCACGATGGTACAATGTTTGTGTAGTTTTTATTTATATATAACTTTCTCACGATGATACAATGGTTGTGTAGTTTTTATTTATATATATAACTTTCTCACGATGGTACAATGGTTGTGTAAATTTTATTTTTATTTTTATTTTTATTTATTATTAAAATTTTTTCATTGATTTCTCACAACATCTTTCTAAGTGTCCAGATTTATTTTCAATATTTATGCAGATTAACTTTTTCATTGTCAAACAATGTGTTTCATCCATTTTTACGTTTATTGTGGGTAGTAGGACACTTGTTCCCGTTCACTCCGAAAAGTCAGGTGGTCGGGAAAAAAACTTCCTATAATTTTTTTCAAGAAGTAATCTCGACAAGTGACACAAAATGTTTGGAATAAATCAGTATATCTCTGTGTGTCTTCAATTAACAATATCTTTATTTCTTTAAAAAAAAAAAAAAAAAAAAAAAAAAAAAAAAAAAAAAAAAAAACATTTTTTTTAAAATTAAACACGAAAGATAACGTTATATTGAATTGGCGTGGCTTCGTGTCGTCATTTTGTGATGACATCAACGACGTGTATATAGAGTAGTCTCCTTTTTGTTGTAATAATAATAAAACAAACATACCAGTCCGTGTCCACATCACAATCCCAAAAACAAAGTAAAAACTTTGCAAACTGACAAAATATGTTATACACGTGAACTTCCATCAAGGAAGTGAGGCCGGGTGCTCCGGAAGGGTAAGCATCTCCTGTTTAGCTAGCTACACCGTCACGTGCAAGTCAATTTTGAGAATGAAAGGAACAAAGAACTATGGTAAGTCAAATATATCCAGTATAAGTTGGGATACAGTGACTACATACTTATCAACAATATTGTGATGACAGCCATAAAACTTTTTAAGGGCCCTGATTAGCCTAGGCTTGCAATATCCTTGTGTCAACAATTTAATTGTAAGTAATTTACTTCGTTGCAGAAAGTCCCCATAGTGGGAAAAAGCTCTATCGTACCGTATTAACTGTGAAACATATACACCATACGCAGGAGAAGCAGTGATATTACTGCAAAGAAACGGAAAGTTGACAATAGAAAATATAAGTCATCAGGTTTGTCGTATAGCTTCAGATGTAACCTTTCATGGGTGTCATAATTGAGGTATAAGTCCAAATATGAAGCAGAACATGGAGAATCTGTCGTGTCTTTTATTTCAAGCTCACTTGGATAGATGACATTCTCATATTCTCCAAATTTGTTATTATTTAGAGAAAGAACGTCATCTATATATCTGTATGTGTAGTTGAATGATTTAGCGACAGCTAAACTATAAACTACTATTGTTGTAAACTATAACTTAAACATCTGTTCATGTAGCTTTATAAAAGAATTTTTATAGTCACATGTGTGGCATTGATTTTATGAAAACTCGTGTTCAGAAAAATCGACCTGAATCTCTTAATGTTGTAAAATTCTTTATTAAAATATAGCAAAACAAAATTTTATAATAAGGGTCAATTGTCGTTAAAACGTATCTCCTCTTTCTGAAGGATGTCAACTGGTACGCTATATTATCAGGAGGAATACACAATTTTTAATGGTAAAAAAGAGAAAATATGGTTAAATGTTGGTTTGTTTTCACATCAACAACTTTTCAGCTCTTCGTGACGAGACATTTTTTTATTCATTTATCCCATGGATTAATCTAAGCAAGTTTATGTAGTGAACGACTTTATGTAACAAAATACTTGTTTACTTATAAGTGTTATTGATCACATTTGTAATATAACTATGTATGCCGAGCTTAAGAATACTAGAGGACTCGTGTGCAATGTCGAAGATAAACATCACAGACCACTCAGTTCATTATACTGGTGCTGAACCAACCAGTAAACGCCAACACTAAGGAAAACCTACAATTTCATCTCAAACTCTCCAAGGCTCCCTGGAGATAAAATTTTCCATCCTCAGGTTCAGATAAATCTATCCTATTCCACAATAGAGGTTGGATCCTTTTAATCTTGCCTAGAACAGTTATAAGAAGGATCTTCTTGTTTCGTTGTTGCCCTTGATGCAAACGACTTGAAAGAACCTATAGAGGGTTCACCCTTACCTTAAACAAACCCTGATTCCCTTTTTATCTGATATTATTGTGAAGTCACATGTCATACAAATATTCTTATACAAGCGAAGTTATTGACGCCGGACGTTATTTTGTCGCACGTTATTGACCCCGGACGTTATTGACGCCGGATGTTATTGACACCGGACGTTATTGACATCGGACGTTATTGACCCCGGACGTTATTGACATCGGACGTTATTGACCCCGGACGTTATTGACACCGGACGTTATTGACACCGGACGTTATTGACACCGGACGTTATTGACATCGGACGTTATTGACCCCGGACGTTATTGACACCGGACGTTATTGACGCCGGACGTTATTGACACCAGATGTTATTGACACCGGACGTTATTGACACCGGACGTTATTGACCCCGGACGTTATTGACATCGGACGTTATTGACCCCGGACGTTATTGACACCGGACGTTATTGACACCGGACGTTATTGACGCCGGACGTTATTGACACCGGATGTTATTGACACCGGACGTTATTGACACCGGACGTTATTGACACCGGACGTTATTGACATCGGACGTTATTGACCCCGGACGTTATTGACACCGGACGTTATTGACACCGAACGTTATTGACACCGGACGTTATTGACACCGGATGTTATTGACACCGGACGTTATTGACACCGGACGTTATTGACACCGGACGTTATTGACCCCGGACGTTATTGACCCCGGACGTTATTGACACCGGACGTTATTGACCCCGGACGTTATTGACACCGGATGTTATTGACACCGGATGTTATTGACACCGGACGTTATTGACACCGGACGTTATTGACCCCGGACGTTATTGACACCGGACGTTATTGACACCGGACGTTATTGACACCGGACGTTATTGACCCCGGACGTTATTGACACCGGACGTTATTGACCCCGGACGTTTTTGACACCGGATGTTATTGACACCGGATGTTATTGACACCGGACGTTATCAGACTTACGTCTTACCTTTTAGAGTATTATACATTTACTGTGATATTATAGATAACATATTTAAATTTTAAATGAATTTTTATCCAACTGTTGTATTTTATGCGTATTGAAGGAGTGTTACTTATAGTAATAAATTAATTTGCCATAAAAACGGTCATCATTTTGTCATGTTGTCCGTCAAAAAAAATCATTTTATGATGTGTTTAATGTCCCTTTAATTATCATCTGTGGTTTTTTTATTTAGATATTACAGTTATCAAAGTCAAAATACAAAATCTTATTGTTATTGTTGATATTATTCTTCAACTATGTAAGACTTACTGTTATTGGTGATCTTGTTGTTCATCTATGTAAGACTTATTGTTATTGGTGATCTTGTTGTTCAACTATGTAAGACTTACTGTTATTGGTGATCTTGTTGTTCAACTATGTAAGACTTATTGTTATTGGTGATATTATTCTTCAACTATGTAAGACTTATTGTTATTGGTGATCTTGTTGTTCAACTATGTAAGACTTATTGTTATTGGTGATCTTGTTCTTCAACTATATAAGACTTATTGTTATTGGTGATATTATTCTTCAACTATGTAAGACTTATTGTTATTGGTGATATTATTCTTCAACTATTTAAGACTTATTGTTATTGGTGATATTATTCTTCAACTATGTAAGACTTATTGTTATTGGTGATCTTGTTCTTCAACTATGTAAGACTTATTGTTATTAGTGATATTATTCTTCAACTATGTAAGACTTATTGTTATTGGTGATCTTGTTCTTCAACTATATAAGACTTATTGTTATTGGTGATCTTGTTCTTCAACTATGTAAGACTTATTGTTATTGGTGATATTGTTCTTCAACTATGTAAGACTAATTGTTATTGGTGATATTATTCTTCAACTATGTAAGACTTATTGTTATTGGTGATATTATTCTTCAACTATGTAAGACTTATTGTTATTGGTGATATTATTCTTCAACTATGTAAGACTTATTGTTATTGGTGATCTTGTTCTTCAACTATGTAAGACTTATTGTTATTGGTGATATTATTCTTCAACTATGTAAGACTTATTGTTATTGGTGATATTATTCTTCAACTATGTAAGACTTATTGTTATTGGTGATTTTTTTCTTCAACTATGTAAGACTTATTGTTATTGGTGATATTATTCTTCAACTATGTAAGACTTATTGTTATTGTTGATATTATTCTTCAACTATGTAAGACTTATTGTTATTGGTGATATTATTCTTCAACTATGTAAGACTTATTGTTATTGGTGATTTTGTTCTTCAACTATGTAAGACTTATTGTTATTAGTGATATTATTCTTCAACTATGTAAGACTTATTGTTATTGGTGATCTTGTTCTTCAACTATATAAGACTTATTGTTATTGGTGATCTTGTTCTTGAACTATGTAAGACTTATTGTTATAGATGATCTTGTTCTTCAACTATGTAAGACTAATTGTTATTGGTGATATTATTCTTCAACTATGTAAGACTTATTGTTATTGGTGATATTATTCTTCAACTATGTAAGACTTATTGTTATTGGTGATATCATTCTTCAACTATGTAAGACTTATTGTTATTGGTGATCTTGTTCTTCAACTATGTAAGACTTATTGTTATTGGTGATCATGTTCTATGTAAGACTAATTGTTATTGGTGATCTTGTTCTTCAACTATATAAGACTTATTGTTATTGGTGATCCTGTTCTATGTAAGACTTAATGTTATTGGTGATCTTGTTCTTCAACTATGTAAGACTTATTGTTATTGGTGATCCTGTTCTATGTAAGACTTATTGTTATTGGTGATCTTGTTCTTCAACTATGTAAGACTTATTGTTATTGGTGATCATGTTCTATGTAAGACTAATTGTTATTGGTGATCTTGTTCTTCAACTATGTAAGACTTATTGTTATTGGTGATCCTGTTCTATGTAAGACTTATTGTTATTGGTGATATTATTCTTCAACTATGTAAGACTTATTGTTATTGGTGATCTTGTTCTTCAACTATGTAAGACTTATTGTTATTGGTGATCATGTTCTATGTAAGACTAATTGTTATTGGTGATCTTGTTATTCAACTATGTAAGACTTATTGTTATTGGTGATCCTGTTCTATGTAAGACTTAATGTTATTGGTGATCTTGTTCTTCAACTATGTAAGACTTATTGTTATTGGTGATATTGTTCTTCAACTATGTAAGACTTATTGTTATTGGTGATCCTGTTCTATGTAAGACTTAATGTTATTGGTGATATTATTCTTCAACTATGTAAGACTTATTGTTATTGGTGTTCTTGTTCTTCAACTATGTAAGACTTATTGTTATTGGTGATCTTGTTCTTCAACTATGTAAGACTAATTGTTATTGGTGATCTTGTTCATCAACTATGTAAGACTTATTGTTATAGATGATCTTGTTCATCAACTATGTAAGACTTATTGTTATTGGTGATATTGTTCTTCAACTATGTAAGACTTATTGTTATTTGTGATCTTGTTCTTCAACTATGTAAGACTAATTGTTATTGGTGATCTTGTTCTTCAACTATGTAAGACTAATTGTTATTGGTGATCTTCTTCATCACTTATGTAAGACTAATTGTTATTGGTGATCTTGTTCATCACTTATGTAAGACTAATTGTTATTGGTGATCATGTTCTATGTAAGACTTATTGTTATTGGTGATCTTGTTATTCAACTTTGTAAGACTTATTGTTATTGATTATCTTGTTCTTCAACTATGTAAGACTTATTGTTATTGGTGATATTATTCTTCAACTATGTTAGACTTATTGTTATTGGTGATCTTGTTCTTCAACTATGTAAGACTTATTGTTATTGGTGATATTATTCTTCAACTATTTAAGACTTATTGTTATTGGTGATATTATTCTTCAACTATGTAAGACTTATTGTTATTGGTGATCTTGTTCTTCAACTATGTAAGACTTATTGTTATTAGTGATATTATTCTTCAACTATGTAAGACTTATTGTTATTGGTGATCTTGTTCTTCAACTATATAAGACTTATTGTTATTGGTGATCTTGTTCTTCAACTATGTAAGACTTATTGTTATTGGTGATATTGTTCTTCAACTATGTAAGACTAATTGTTATTGGTGATATTATTCTTCAACTATGTAAGACTTATTGTTATTGGTGATATTATTCTTCAACTATGTAAGACTTATTGTTATTGGTGATATTATTCTTCAACTATGTAAGACTTATTGTTATTGGTGATATTATTCTTCAACTATGTAAGACTTATTGTTATTGGTGATATTATTCTTCAACTATGTAAGACTTATTGTTATTGGTGATATTATTCTTCAACTATGTAAGACTTATTGTTATTGGTGATATTATTCTTCAACTATGTAAGACTTATTGTTATTGTTGATATTATTCTTCAACTATGTAAGACTTATTGTTATTGGTGATATTATTCTTCAACTATGTAAGACTTATTGTTATTGGTGATTTTGTTCTTCAACTATGTAAGACTTATTGTTATTAGTGATATTATTCTTCAACTATGTAAGACTTATTGTTATTGGTGATCTTGTTCTTCAACTATATAAGACTTATTGTTATTGGTGATCTTGTTCTTGAACTATGTAAGACTTATTGTTATAGATGATCTTGTTCTTCAACTATGTAAGACTAATTGTTATTGGTGATATTATTCTTCAACTATGTAAGACTTATTGTTATTGGTGATATTATTCTTCAACTATGTAAGACTTATTGTTATTGGTGATATTATTCTTCAACTATGTAAGACTTATTGTTATTGGTGATATTATTCTTCAACTATGTAAGACTTATTGTTATTGGTGATCTTGTTCTTCAACTATGTAAGACTTATTGTTATTGGTGATCATGTTCTATGTAAGACTAATTGTTATTGGTGATCTTGTTCTTCAACTATATAAGACTTATTGTTATTGGTGATCCTGTTCTATGTAAGACTTAATGTAATTGGTGATCTTGTTCTTCAACTATGTAAGACTTATTGTTATTGGTGATCCTGTTCTATGTAAGACTTATTGTTATTGGTGATCTTGTTCTTCAACTATGTAAGACTTATTGTTATTGGTGATCATGTTCTATGTAAGACTAATTGTTATTGGTGATCTTGTTCTTCAACTATGTAAGACTTATTGTTATTGGTGATCCTGTTCTATGTAAGACTTATTGTTATTGATGATCTTGTTCTTCAAGTATGTAAGACTTATTGTTATTGGTGATCTTGTTTTTCAACTATGTAAGACTTATTGTTATTGGTGATCATGTTCTATGTAAGACTAATTGTTATTGGTGATCTTGTTATTCAACTATGTAAGACTTATTGTTATTGGTGATCCTGTTCTATGTAAGACTTAATGTTATTGGTGATCTTGTTCTTCAACTATGTAAGACTTATTGTTATTGGTGATATTGTTCTTCAACTATGTAAGACTTATTGTTATTGGTGATCCTGTTCTATGTAAGACTTAATGTTATTGGTGATATTATTCTTCAACTATGTAAGACTTATTGTTATTGGTGTTCTTGTTCTTCAACTATGTAAGACTTATTGTTATTGGTGATCTTGTTCTTCAACTATGTAAGACTAATTGTTATTGGTGATCTTGTTCATCAACTATGTAAGACTTATTGTTATAGATGATCTTGTTCATCAACTATGTAAGACTTATTGTTATTGGTGATATTGTTCTTCAACTATGTAAGACTTATTGTTATTTGTGATCTTGTTCTTCAACTATGTAAGACTAATTGTTATTGGTGATCTTGTTCTTCAACTATGTAAGACTAATTGTTATTGGTGATCTTCTTCATCACTTATGTAAGACTAATTGTTATTGGTGATCTTGTTCATCACTTATGTAAGACTAATTGTTATTGGTGATCATGTTCTATGTAAGACTTATTGTTATTGGTGATCTTGTTATTCAACTTTGTAAGACTTATTGTTATTGATTATCTTGTTCTTCAACTATGTAAGACTTATTGTTATTGGTGATATTATTCTTCAACTATGTTAGACTTATTGTTATTGGTGATCTTGTTCTTCAACTATGTAAGACTTATTGTTATTGGTGATCTTGTTCTTCAACTATGGGAGATTATTGTTATTGGTGATCTTGTTCTTCAACTATGTAAGACTTATTGTGATAGATGATCTTGTTCTTCAACTATGTAAGACTAATTGTTATTGGTGATATTATTCTTCAACTATGTAAGACTTATTGTTATTGGTGATCTTGTTCTTCAACTATATAAGACTTATTGTTATTGGTGATCTTGTTCTTGAACTATGTAAGACTTATTGTTATTGGTGATCTTGTTATTCAACTTTGTAAGACTTATTGTTATTGATGATCTTGTTCTTCAAGTATGTAAGACTTATTGTTATTGGTGATATTGTTCTTCAACTATGTAAGACTTATTGTTATTGGTGATCTTGTTCTTCAAATATGTAAGACTTATTGTTATTTATGATCTTGTTCTTCAACTATGTAAGACTTATTGTTATTGGTGATCTTGTTCTTCAACTATGTAAGACTTATTGTTATTGGTGATCTTGTTCTTCAACTATGTAAGACTTATTGTTATTGGTGATATTATTCTTCAACTATGTAAGACTAATTGTTATTGGTGATCTTGTTATTCAACTTTGTAAGACTTATTGTTATTGATGATCTTGTTCTTGAACTATGTAAGACTAATTGTTATTGGTGATCTTGTTATTCAACTTTGTAAGACTTATTGTTATTGATGATCTTGTTCTTGAACTATGTAAGACTAATTGTTATTGGTGATCTTGTTATTCAACTATGTAAGACTAATTGTTATTGGTGATCTTGTTATTCAACTTTGTAAGACTTATTGTTATTGGTGATCTTGTTCTTGAACTATGTAAGACTAATTGTTATTGGTGATCTTGTTATTCAACTTTGTAAGACTTATTGTTATTGATGATCTTGTTCTTCAAGTATGTAAGACTTATTGTTATTGGTGATATTGTTCTTCAACTATGTAAGACTTATTGTTATTGGTGATCTTGTTCTTCAAATATGTAAGACTTATTGTTATTTATGATCTTGTTCTTCAACTATGTAAGACTTATTGTTATTGGTGATCTTGTTCTTCAACTATGTAAGACTTATTGTTATTGGTGATCTTGTTCTTCAACTATGTAAGACTTATTGTTATTGGTGATATTATTCTTCAACTATGTAAGACTTATTGTTATTGGTGATATTATTCTTCAACTATGTAAGACTTATTGATATTGGTGATCTTGTTCTTCAACTATGTAAGACTTATTGTTATTGGTGATCTTGTTCTTCAACTATGTAAGACTTATTGTTATTGGTGATATTATTCTTCAACTATGTAAGACTTATTGATATTGGTGATCTTGTTCTTCAACTATGTAAGACTTATTGTTATTGGTGATCTTGTTCTTCAACTCTGTAAGACTTATTGTTATTGGTGATCTTGTTCTTCAACTATGTAAGACTTATTGTTATAGATGATCTTGTTCTTCAACTATGTAAGACTTATTGTTATTGGTGATATTATTCTTCAACTATGTAAGACTTATTGTTATTGGTGATATTATTCTTCAACTATGTAAGACTTATTGTTATTGGTGATCTTGTTCTTCAACTATGTAAGACTAATTGTTATTGGTGATCTTGTTCTTCAACTATGTAAGACTTATTGTTATTGGTGATCTTGTTCTTCAACTATGTAAGACTTATTGTTATAGATGATCTTGTTCTTCAACTATGTAAGACTAATTGTTATTGGTGATCTTGTTCTTCAACTATGTAAGACTTATTGTTATTGGTGATCTTGTTCTTCAACTATGTAAGACTTATTGTTATTGGTGATCTTGTTCTTCAACTATGTAAGACTTATTGTTATTGGTGATCTTGTTCTTCAACTATGTAAGACTTATTGTTATTGGTGATCTTGTTCTTCAACTATGTAAGACTTATTGTTTTTGGTGATCTTGTTCTTCAACTATGTAAGACTTATTGTTATTGGTGATCTTGTTCTTCAACTATGTAAGACTTATTGTTATTGGTGATATTATTCTTCAACTATGTAAGACTAATTGTTATTGGTAATCTTGTTCTTCAACTATGTAAGACTTATTGTTTTTGGTGATCCCGGTCTCCAAATTTGTCAACAATGACCATTTTTATGCTTCCTGAGGAAAACAGAACAGTTAACTGGAGTACATGATGTAAAATAATACAAAACAAGACAAATCTTTCTAACTACTGAATGAACTTATACAACCTTCAGCCTTAATTGCCTCTTGCCTCACATACTGACTCGTTGGAGGATATCTACGTAGGAACCGTATTTAAACTATACAGAACAGAGATTCTAGGTTATGATTATCCTCCTAGTCTATCGGTCAGAGACTTTTTAAGTGTTCCTTAACTAGCTTTTTCTTAATCATCTCACACCTTTTGCTATATATCATCCGATTTCTATGTTAATCATTTTTTAAAATCAATGTATAACACATGGATTATAAGTCCACTGTTTAATTAATTATACTTTATTAAAATTACAAAATTTGCTTAAATATGGACCACTGGTTTTTAGAATAAGTAGTAGAATGGTTGAGAGCGCTACAAAAGTACTCTAGTCACCACGCCACTAGACGCTGTTTGTCTATGTTATGTAATTTATTATTAGTGTTCATATTATGTTTCTGGTCTTTTTCTATATACTTTGTCCGGTACATGTTTTTCAGTTACAAACTCTAATTATTGTTACAGGTACAGAAAATCACACACACACACACACACACACACACACACACACACACACACACACACACACACACAGTTCTCAGTTTTTAAATTAGTGTACAGGATCATCAGCAGATGAATGATTAACGTTACTATGGCGTCATGGTAACACTGTACATAATAACGTTAATCATTCTCCCAATAATTACCAGCAGGCATGAAAGCGATAGTAGAGAAACAGAGAGAGAGAGAGAGAGAGAGAGAGAGAGAGAGAGAGAGAGAGAGAGAGAGAGAGATTTGATGTTGCAACCACGTGATGTGATGTAACTTTCAGTGGTCTGGAATTTTTCCACTTGTTTTACAACGTCTTATTCAAAACAATGTTTAACTATAAAACAATGCTTTTTAATAAATAAATCAATGTGGTTTAAAATTAGATATGCATTTTCGTTTATTCACATTTCACCTTTAAAACTAGTATTACATTAATGTCTTATTCGAACTTTTAAAACTTCATTCAGTTAGATTACGTGTCCTGCTTCATTCATACTTCCAGTTTTATATTCTTATAATGCAATTCTAAAAGGAAGTGATGTCTAAATAATGCTTTCTTCTTTATAAATGTTCTGGTACATCTATATGACTTTCTATTGTACTGGTACATCTTTATGACTTTCCATGGTACTGTTACATCTATATGACTCTCTATTGTACTGGTACATCTTTATGACTTTCCATCGCACTGGTACGTCTATATGACTCTCTATTGTACTGGTACATCTATATGACTTTCAATCGTACTGGTACATCTTTATGACTTTCCATGGTACTGGTACATCTATATGACTTTACATGGTACTGGTACATCTATATGACTTTCCATCGTACTGGTACATCTATATGACTTTCTATTGTACTGGTACATCTATATGACTTTCTATCGTACTGGTAAATCCATATGACTTTCCATGGTACTGGTACATCTATATGACTTTCCATCGTACTAGTACATCTATATGACTTTCCATCGTACTGGTACATCTATATGACTTTCCATCGTACTGGTTTATTTGAATGACTTTCCTTCGTACTGGTACATCTATATGACTTTCCATGGTACTGTTACGTCTATATGACTCTCTATTGTACTGGTACATCTATATGACTTTCTATTGTACTGGTACATCTTTATGACTTTCCATGGTACTGGTACATCTATATGACTTTCCATGGTACTGGTACGTCTATATGACTTTCCATTGTACTGGTACGTCTATATGACTCTCTTTTGTACTGGTACATCTATATGACTTTCCATGGTACTGGTACATCTATATGACTTTCCATGGGACTGGTACGTCTATATGACTTTCCATGGTACTGGTACGTCTATATGACTTTCAATGGTACTGGTACGTGTATATGACTCCCTTTGTACTGGTACATCTATATGACTTTCCATGGTACTGGTACATCTATATGACTTTCCATGGTACTGGTACATCTATATGACTTTACATGGTACTGGTACATCTATATGACTTTTCATCGTACTGGTACATCTATATGACTTTCTTTTGTACTGGTACATCTATATGACTTTCTATCGTACTGGTACATCCATATGACTTTCCATGGTACTGGTACATCTATATGACTTTCCATCGAGCTTGTACATCTATATGACTTTCCATCGTACTGGTATATTTGAATGACTTTCCTTCGTACTGGTACGTCTATATGACTCTCTCTTGTACTGGTACATCTATATGACTTTCTTTTGTACTGGTACATCTTTATGACTTTCCATGGCACTGGTACATCTATATGACTTTCCATGGTACTGGCACGTCTATTTGAGTTTCCATGGTACTGGTACGTCTATATGACTTTCCATGGTACTGGTACGTCTATATGACTCTCTTTTGTACTGGTACATCTATATGACTTTCCATGGTACTGGTACATCTATATGACTTTCCATGGTACTGGTACATCTATATGACTTTATATGGTACTGGTACATCTATATGACTTTCCATCGTACTGGTACATCTATATGATTTTCTATTGTACTGGTACATCTATATGACTTTCCATCGTACTGGTACATCTATATGACTTTCCATCATACTGGTATATTTGAATGACTTTCCATCGTACTGGTACATCTATATGACTTTCCATCGTATTGGTACATCTATATGACTTTCCATCGTACTAGTATATTTGAATGACTTTCCATCGTACTGGTACATCTATATGACTTTCCATCGTACTGGTACGTCTATATGACTCTCTATTGTACTGGTACATCTATATGACTTTCTATTGTACTGGTACGTCTATATAACTTTCCATCGTACCGGCACGTCTTTATGACTCTCTATTGTACTGGTACATCTATATGACTTTCTATTGTACTGGTACGTCTATATGACTTTCCATCGTACTGGTACATCTATATGACTTTCTATTGTACTGATACATCTTTATGACTTTCCATGGTACTAGTACATCTATATGACTTTCCATGGTACTGGTACATCTATATGACTCTCCATGGTACTGGTACATCTATATGACTTTCCATGGTACTGGTACATCTATATGACTTTCCATAGTACTGGTACATCTATATGACTTTCCATGGTATTGGTACATCTATATGACTTTCCATGGTATTGGTACATCTATATGACTTTCCATGGTACTAGTACATCTATATGACTTTTCATCGTTTTGGTACATCTATATGACTTTCAATTAATTTTAATTTATGTCAGTAATTTGTAGAGTGTTTATAACTTTACAGATTATAGTTTAATAGTTAAACAGAGACCTTTATCCGAGAGAGTGCTCCTCCGCATTGTGTTATGTCACTGTAGCTTCGTAGTGACACAAATAGCCATTTTGGTATTATCATAACTCTATTTTAGCGGCATTAACATTTTTAAAATTAAATATGTTCTATTGTGTCTAATGACGCAGAAGTTAAAGAATGTACATTATGATCAAAGTTTACTTGATTTGACATCAGAAGACATTGTACTAAAATGACTCTGACGACATTTAAATTTTATAAAACTCGTTATGCATAAAAATCAACTTTTACATTATTTACATCTATCATTCATATTTGTGTGTAGGTGCAGCTGTAAAGATTTTTTTTATATTTCGTTTTAAATGTGACGATAAGCTGAGGTATTAAAGATCCATCTACTGAATGAAAAACCTAAAATTTATTACTTATAATCATATCCATATTGGTTTAAATCAACCCGTAGTATCAAAATGTAATTGTTAGAAATGTTCAAACTTTAATAAAACACTAAATGTTTAAGAATACAATTTGATATATTACTGTCAATAAAGTTTTATACGAATACGAAAGTTTTCATGTCAACAAAATTTTTTTAATTAACAAACAAAAAGCGCGCTTTCCTTCACTGAAGATATTTTTATGCGAAAACATTTTTATTATATCTTCTGTTTTTCCAAATTTGGTTTATGGAGAGAGATGCTCTGGAATTAAAATTTAAATGAAGATAAAGATAAAAAAAAGCTAAATTACTAATGGATTGTTGTCACTAAAATTGTTCAGAGTCAAAATAATACATGTACCACAAGCTCCACAAATATCGATAATAATAATAATAATAATAATAATAATAATAATAATAATAATAATAATAATAATAATAATAAGAAGAAGAAGAAGTAAAATAATAATAATAATAATAATAACAACAACAACAACAACAACAATAATAATAATAATAATAATAATAATAATAATAATAATAATAATAATAATAATAATAATAATAATAATAATAATGAAAATAACAATGAAAATTTCCATTTTAGTATTGCTCGCCTATTCACAATTTTAAAATCCATAAATATTTTAAAATCCTTACTGCCAAGAACAATTTCAAATCGCAAAAGAAACAGTAAGTAATTACAACTTAATATAAAATCTTTAAAAATGCACTTTTTATTTTTTTCTAAACAAGCAAATAGTATGATATGACAGAGGTTTATGTATATATGGTCCCAAATCAATGTTGTAATGTTGTGTAAAGCAGTCTCCCAAAAAATGTTAACTTACTTATTCTCGACCTTTCCTTTATTGAAATCCTTCTTCTCCTTCATTTAAAACGTTATGAATTTTTTTTTATAGAAACAGATATATAAACATTAAAACTCTATCTACAATTCAAATGTGGATATTAGTATATTAAGTAGTCACTGAAATCTTCAATGCACCGTAGATAGCAACTAGACAACCCATAGTATTGTCACTAGAGGAAATATAACTATGTGTGTCTCTAGGTTTTCGTAATAGCACACAGTGTCATGAACATATTGTTAATTTACTCATTTAGAAATGCGTGTAAGTATATGCATAACATAATTGCGATTTTGCACGAGTCAAAGTTTATAATCTTTATCAGAAAGACGCATAGAAGTTTTGATTAAAATGCTCAAATTTAAAAAAAAATTGTATTTGTTTTAAATACTTAAAAAATGAATTTTAAAATTTTCAACAAAAGTATAAGAAAACGTTAAGTGGACATTTTTGCATTTATATAATTATTTAAAAAAAACCCAAAACTTTATTTTTATGTTGTATGTACACAGGCCAAAGATAAAAAAAGAAAAGAAAAAAAAAGTAAAATGTCACAAATTTTACACTTAATTTTGAGTGTTAAAAAACTGACAATGTTCTATTGTATAACTCCGAGGACATGCACTGTTTGTCGTATGAATTACACATTGTTGTGTTAAAGGTGCAGAATGATTTAATGGCTCAAAACATGTACAAAGCAGACGACATCCGAGAGTATCAGCATTAAAACAGGAAATGTAGCAACTCATGATGAAGTGCTGACAAAATTAAAACAGCCAAAATTTGACCTACGGCCTAACTAGGTACTAACAAATATAAATGGTTTGCTGTTTTACACCGCTTTTTTTAGTTTAATTCTAAAGTTTATTACCTATGTTAATGTAACCATAGCAACGGTATTACAAAACCTGCAGCATATATTTACTTATTACAACAAATTTATTTACAAACAAGAAGTTATCACTTACGTTTGAATAGTGTATTAAAATTCCGACTAAATCGCAATCTATAGGCGAAAGAATAAAATCTGTAGTTTTTATAAGAAAACACGATGTTTTATGGTCAATGTCAAACAGTAGAATGACGTGCCCGTATCCAGGCGACATCAAGGTCATAATGATCCCTCGGTACATACATGGTACTCGGGCTGCCAATAAAATGCTCCGTGATAAAACAGGTTAACTGTTATTTTACCTACAGAATCTATATCTTAATACCTGATCTGTCTTACGACTTCCATTTATCAAGAAATGTCTATCTGTTAAAAGGTTTGATATAATAAAAATCTCTTGTTGTTTTTCTAATTACAATGTAAAGTACTTGAAAATGGGGTAAATATAGTAGAGAGTTTTATCCCTTCATTAAATGTACATGAATCTGATTTGGTTAACTTATACCCGATATAATGTGTAGAATTAAGGCAATTTTTTCATCTAAAACTAATGTCAATCCTCTCATTCAGAACTTGATACATACAGTTTTATACAATCAACTTCTGAAGTTTGCCTCCATACTTAACACAGGAGTGGTTTAGATAAGACGCTCTCCGCCTAGGCTCGAATCACACTGGGGAAGATCCTTGTTTATCTTTTTTTTTCATATTTTTTGTTGTAGGTCGTTGGTCTTCCCGGGAATTCCGGTTAAAGTGACCGCCTCGTTATAAGTGAAAGAATGAATCTTTTCTGGGGGGGGGGTCTTAATTATTCCGCTTTACTTCATTCATCGCTGAAACAGAAGAAAACCTTTGAATCTTGCCTCTTTAAATGAAGCTTTCTTGAGATAGAAATGATAAAAACTTAAATCATACATGTACAAGTGACACAGAAGAATAAAAAAGACAAGATTTAAAAGATAAACACGTACTACGACTATTGATTATATAACCACGACTTGGGACGGGTACTGTTTAATGTTATCCAGTAGTGTCGTTAATCCTTTCTGTAGGACTCTAACAATCCACATTCCTTAACAAGCAGTTATTGCTTTACTTTAAGCTGAATGTGCTTTACAGTGTGTTTTTACGTTTCCACCATCGCTCTTTCGTGTTTTTATCACTAATGAGATTTATTTTTATATCAACTAGCACTATTGTGATTTTGTAAGCAGGTTTGTTTTCACATTGGATTTGCACGAATTTTTCTTTTTTGTTATTGAATAGTTTCTAGCCTATATAAATATAAAATCTTGTTGTTCATACAAAAAGTCTGACTTTGTACGGGCATCGTACCAAATTAACATATGTATCCAGTGATGCGGTTTATAAGAGGTCCTTACAATCCCGCTCGTTTATCTTGTGATATCTAACAGCTAATTTCCCCTTAGTGTTTATGTACAATTACTTAACAATCTAATATATAAGTAAGGATTAAACTTAACGATTCTGTCTATTTATATACAGTCACAAAACAAGGAAATAATTAATAAAGGTGTCTGAAAAACAGATAAATAATTAATAAAAATGTCTGAATACCGAGAATAAAAAATAGACAAAAATAAAAATGTCTTCATAATCCGGGTAAAAAAACTTAAAATAAAACATGAGTTTTGTTTTTCACAACAATGAATTTGTTCGTAAGATTGTATCAAAAGTGAAAAAAATCGGCACCATAACAAATAAAAAAATACCATAAATTTGTTCATCAGTTGACGTAAAACACATTAATGAAGTGTCTAGCAAAAATCTAAAAATGTCAAAATTAGATCAAAATTAGACAAGCGTAATTAGAGAGACAATGTATGTAGTTCATTGTAATTGGAAAGTTATAAAGTCATAAAGGATCAGGACTTGTGTTTTAAGAGATTGATAATTAAAATGTATGACTAACACATCTTCTTTGTTTTATTTATAAATTCAGTACTTGGTAATTAATAATATATAACACGTAACCAGACAGTCTGACTTAACAGTGAGAGATAAACTAAAGCCGGAACAAAATGAAGGCTAAATACTTATCTATAATTTGGGTAAGTTTCTTTTCTTAGTTAGAAATTTGAGATTTGTTTTGGTTCAATAATTAGGATTTTAATGATTTGGTCATTTTATGCCTGTAATTTTTTTTATTTTCTTTTACATTTACCATGGAATTGTTTTTCACTGCGGGATTACAATGAGGGAGGAAATGTTTTTTGTAAACTTGATCACAAGGAAAAAAGTTATATTGAAATTAATTGCAAAAATATTATGTTTTATTGGAACTTTAGAAAATCATTAGTTTAAAAATAATTGAAATTGGAAAAGTTGTTTTGTTGAATGGTATTGAAAAGAGAAATATGTATTTTGTTTGGCGACGAAGAAATTATAAATATTTTATTACTTTAGTATTTTATGTTTATGTAAGGCTTTTTGGACTCGGTATATTTTAAACATTTAGTGCGTTTAAAGTGAAGTTAGGATTTCTACAGATATTAATGATATCGATAATTGTTTTTGAACTTTTAATAAAAAAAATACCTTAGAAACAATCGTTGTGTGCAGATTTAAAGTGTAACAGTTAAGTATTTTTGAAATAATCAGAAAATACCAATAATATAAATGCCCTGCCTCCTCGTTATAAGGATAATTACACAATGTATATGTAATTACATTATTAAATGTTCAAAATACCAAATGTTGGTTATGTAAACGTTAATGTTTTATTGAAGATTTTACCAAAAATAAGTAAATGGACATCTTAACGTCAATAAAATTATGTAATCTAAAAAAGTTTTTTATATCATTTCAAATATCTATAGCTTTATTTTAAAACTACCTAAATATATTTAATACACTCATTTTTCAACTGGATTTTATTTTTGGAGTCTACAATCGCAAAGAATAGTTTCAATTGCATGATGAATTTACTTAATTAATAACTACGGTTCATGAAAACCTTTCTTTCTAGTTTGCGTTTAGCCGATTATTAGAAGTGGTGTAGATGTTGCAGTAGATATATTTAATGGTTTTAACTCGTGTTTCGTGTTTCCATGATCACTTTGAAATTATGGCGCTTTGTTTATCGTGTCATATACCACTTTTTGAATTTAATCATAAAAATACATTAATATTGTCATGTACCACTTTTTGAATGTATTTTTTATGATTTAATTCAAAAAGTGGTATATGACAATCGTATCTAATCGACGCAGTCGTTAAGATTACTAAAAAAAACAAACTCAAAAAATTATGTCTCTTCTTTAAAGCTGACAACCCGAAAATTAACACTACAGTAGAAATTATTTAAAACCAAATAATTTGAAATCATTCACTCATATGCGATCACGAGTTAATGCAGAACGGGTTTTGAAGAAACTGATACGGTGTCTTACTTTATTTTACTTTCAGATAACTCTTATTTTCACGGCTATCGATGGACAACGACAAAATATGGATGTTTTATTTGAAAAATTCTTGCAACATAGTGGAAGGAAAAATTTGAAATCACAAGGTTTGAATAACATTAATATGCAAGATCCAGCTAGTCTTCCTGTGATGTATACATTATTTAAACAAATAATGCAGTTTACAAATGATAAAAATCCATCTAAATCTACCACAAACCCCGCATCTAAACAAAACCAAGTAATGCCCTCTCCAGCTAAGAACGGTAACTCGGTATTTAGTGCTGCACAACAACCCAAAGCAACAGGATCTAATTCACAACAGAACTTTAAATTTAAACCGAAAAGACCATCTTTTACATTGCCCGGTAGTCAAACTCCGAACAAACCACAAAATACGAATTCACAAAGAACAAAGAAAACAACAGTAACTAATACAAAACAAAATATAAATACTTTCCCTACGAGATCACCAAACAAAAGACCGGTTACTAAACACAGTGTAAGGACATCTGTCACGAAACCGCCAATGTTGAACCAAAATGATCAATCGAGGAATACGGCAAATATGTGGAGAAACTCCAGACAGCAACAACTTAACACACAAACAAGGCCGAGAACATTTAGAGAATTTTCTTCTCAGATGAACTCGCCTAGTAGTTTAAATTCAGGTGCACAGAGGAAGCAACAATCAAAAACGCAAAATAAATTCGAACAGGCCCCTATGAATTTTGGCCAAGGAGGTTTTGGAAATAATGCCAGATTTCCTCCAATCCCTATGAATCAATTTCAAAACTTTCAAAATCCAGGATTTATGAATTTTCCAAATAAACCACAAACTCCCGAGACTCTTTGGGGTAATTTCGGAAACAACGGCGGTCCTCCTCCAAATCAGCCAAATTGGATGAATAACAATAACAATAATAATGGTGCTAGAATGGTATCTAATCCTGCAAGTGAACAAACGTTTGAAGAATTCATGCTATCAATGGCACAAGGCATGATGCAGCCAAATGGACCAAAGAATACTTTAAATTCTCCAAAACAAAACTCGTTCACTACCCAGTCTCCTCGAACTACATCAACGCCTGCTCCTACCACACCGAGTGTCCGAACCACACCGACAGCGCCAACAATCAGCAACCCGGCTGCAATGCCTAAAAATAATAATAACCAGGGAATGGGGAATATGGGACCTAATATGAATATTGTAGATTTGTGGAATACACTCATGGGTATAGGCCCCAGCAACAACGCACAACAATCATCAACTCCAAATCCAAATGGTCCCTTCACAGATGTTCAACAGAGAACAAATAATAACATTCGGCCACCAAATGTACGAGCAACCACATCGTCGTCACCTACCACCACACTCGCTACCCCGCGTAATTTCCAGTTTCCAAATATGAATAACCCAGTAGACTTTAGAACTCCACAGAGTGGAGGTAGATCACCCAGCAGAGGAGGACCACCTAACATGGGAGGACCACCTAACATGGGAGGACCACCTAACGTGGGAGGACTTCCAAACATGGGAGGACTTCCGAACATTGGAGGCAATTTTAATATGCAGAATATGAGGAATATGCTTCAAATGATGATGCCGGTAAGTAAAAGAAAAATTAATTACCTCTCTTATTTAACACATAAAGTAACAACTTTTGACTCGCGCTACAAATTCAATTTGTTGTCATGGAAAGCCTAAATAAAACCTATACAAGAAAAGACTAAGCTGCCTCAACAGGTGTTCCTAAAACAGATAAGGTTTGTCTTAACAGTTGTTCCTAGAACAAGAACAGACTAGGGTATCAGTGTTTCTGTTCTGTTCCACGAGCAGACTATGAAATCTGTATATCTGTTCCTGGAACAAGAACAGACCAGGAAATCTGTGTATCTGTTCCTGGAACAAGAACAGGCCAGGGTATCTGTATATCTGTTCCTGGAACAAGAACAGGCCAGGGTATCTGTATATCTGTTCCTGGAACAAGAACAGACCAGGAAATCTGTATATCTGTTCCTGGAACAAGAACAGGCCAGGGTATCTGTATATCTGTTCCTGGAACAAGAACAGACCAGGGAATCTGTATATCTGTTCCTGGAACAAGAACAGACCAGGGAATCTGTATATCTGTTCCTGGAACAAGAACAGACCAGGGAATCTGTATATCTGTTCCTGGAACAAGAACAGACCAGGAAATCTGTGTATCTGTTCCTGGAACAAGAACAGACTATGGTATCTGTGTTTCTGTTCCTGGAACAAGAACAGACCAGGGAATCTGTATATCTGTTCCTGGAACAAGAACAGACCAGGAAATCTGTGTATCTGTTCCTGGAACAAGAACAGACTAGGGTATCTGTGTTTCTGTTCCTGGAACAAGAACAGACTAGGGTATCTGTGTTTCTGTTCCTGGAACAAGAACAGACTAGGGTATCTGTGTTTCTGTTCCTGGAACAAGAACAGGCCAGGGTATCTGTATATCTGTTCCTGGAACAAGAACAGGCCAGGGTATCTGTATATCTGTTCCTGGAACAAGAACAGACTAGGGTATCTGTGTTTCTGTTCCTGGAACAAGAACAGACTAGGGTATCTGTGTTTCTGTTCCTGGAACAAGAACAGGCCAGGGTATCTGTATATCTGTTCCTGGAACAAGAACAGGCCAGGGTATCTGTATATCTGTTCCTGGAACAAGAACAGGCCAGGGTATCTGTATATCTGTTCCTGGAACAAGAACAGACTAGGGTATCTATGTTTCTGCTCCTGGAACAAGAACAGACTAGGGTATCTGTATCTATCTGTTCCTGGATCAAGGACAGTTAGGGTATCTGTGTATCTGTTTCTGGAACAAGAACAGCCTAGAGTATTCGTGTATCTGTTCCTTGAACAAGAACCGGCTATGTTGTCTGTAAATCTGTTCCATATAAAAACGCATAAACTTGAATTGAATATTAATACCGACAGTATAAAATAAGCTCATGCGGCCATTTTGTATAACAAGAGTACATTTGAGTAAAAGTTATGCCTAAAGTTCCAAGTTTTTTGAATTGCTGTTAACACACAACGGTTGATGGATTTTTAAGCAGGTATATGATAATAATATAATTATTATTATCATCATTAAAGAGAACATGGTCATGATCTTGCTGGCGCAAATTTCATACTTAATTTAAGTTCCTGTTAAATTAAATTCAGACATGAAACAATAAATGTAAAGTAATTTTTTTCTAGGAAAAAAACTTAAATTTAAATTTTCTAACGGTCCAACAGAATATTTGGATAAACTGGCGTTGTTTTTATGGTACCGTAAATGTCTTTCTCTCATTATGAATACACATTTTATTACATAATTTTGGTAATTTAGCGTATAAATAGCTTTTAACTGTCGTTAATAAGTAATTAACATCTCTAACAGAAATATTAAACGGACATATTTATAAACTTTTTGACCTGACGTAATTGTCCACTTCACGGATTACAGTGATTCATATATAAATCACATTACTTTACTTCAGGTGTCAGATTATCACTTGTCACAATTATACGTCTGTATGGACAAAAGTACGAATAATTACTGTTAATCATTTATTTAACATGTTTATGCACCGTCAAACCGGTTCCTAAGACCAGCTTAGGAAGCTTAGTAACCTTCATCAGCATATTCACATAATTCTAAACAAGGTCTAAATTCATTTGCATGTTTTTATAAGAAAGTGACCCAAAATTCAAATGACCTTCAGACAAGTTGAACAGTACTTCTATGTCGTACAGAGGACTTCTATGTCGTACAGAGGTACAGAGGACTTCTATGTCGTACAGAGGACTTCTATGTCGTACAGAGGACAAAGTTATCCAGTTGCTTTATATACACGTATATCATTTGTATGAAGTTGAAATTTAAAACTTTACTAAGTTAATCATTCCAGTTCGAAGCCATATGGCAGACACAATGAAACGTTGGATTTCGAGGTTTTAGCTTAATAATAATAATGATAATAATAATGATAATAATAATAATAATGTTTCGACATGTTTATGACTTATGAATATCCATTTAATTTGAAAAAAGATAGTTGACTTTTTGAATAATTATGTTTTGCAATCCTATTGCAATATACTGGTCAAACCAATTAATTTGGAGGCCCCCACAAAAAATCATAAAAACCGCAATAACTTTTCATGATTCAATGTTTTTTAAAAAAATAACATTATTAACAAAATATTTGCCATCATATATCATATTTAAACACAAAAACTTAGTATTTTACATGCCCACTCCTAACTTTATAAAAACTCTAGTTGGCATACTATTGAAGAAAGATTTCAAGTAATTCCTATCCAATCGGTACTATTCTGATTTTACAGCTTTCCAAAGTTCAGCTGAGGTTGTTGGTCAAATTTTAGCTACCATCTCACCTTTGTAGTACTTCACATTTTCTACCGGGACATATCAGGGGAATATCAGGCCAATTGATAGTGGCTTCACTCTCCTGTCAAGAAACGAAACACATGACATGGAGCACTGTCCGAAATTTGAAGGATTTAGAGGAAAAACCAAACATTGTGACACTACATTAATAACATTTATTATATTTTCCTGATACGATTTAATATTTAGTTTCCCATCAACCCTTTTAAGAATACCTGGATCATTTGGTGAGATGTCACCCTAGACATGTACTTGATCAGCTGGATGTTTAACTTTAGTCTGAATACAGTCTTTGCTGTTTTTATCATGCTTGTAACACCACACTCTAAATTTTCTACGATTTTTATTTGATTTGAAGATTGATATATCTGAGAAAATTACTTTATTACAAAATTAAATCGATTTACCTAAATGCTCCTTTGCCCACTGAAATCGTGTAAGTTTCTGTTTTTTTTGTTATTAACTGTTTTAACTCCGTAACATAACTTTTGAGACCAAATTTACTTATTATACATCTTAAAGCTTCTTTTCCAACCCATTTTCCACAACGATACTCTAAATTCTGTTAAAGGTGCATGACGTCGTTTAACACATTCTTTTCTCAAAAAGCGTTTTTCACGATATGTTGATTTAAGTGGCTGTCCTGAACGCATTCTGTCTTCAACACTTTCAGTTTCTTTGTAATAGATTCTGTGTATTAACCGTCTATCTTGTTTTACAACTTGTTACTGTATATGTTTCCACGACAATCCGACAGACCTTAACTGCACAACCTTAAGCCTTGTTGCATCACTGATTCATAAAACGATAAAAATATAGATTGACACTTACCTTCGTTTATTTTTCTGCTTTCTCTTCTGTTCTCTCTTCTTTAGTCTTAGTTCTCTTGCCATTTCTTTCTATTTGTTTGCTAATGCATTCTCTTTGGGATTTATTAATATCACAATAATGTTTTACCAGCAGTATCTAAAGATTAATTATTTTAAAAACAGAAAATACAAACTAGAACCATTTCGGGCAGTTTTCAAATAGATTTAATATTCTAAATTAATTTTTTGTATACTTTTAAAATTACTGGGTTTGTTCAATTTTTCATCTGTTAGCATAATTTAACATAGATACAAACGTTGCTTTTACGTAATGGATATGTGCAATGCTTTGCTGGAACAAATTGTGGCTATGTCTAGAATTATGCATTTAATGTAAAGCAAGGAAATGTGGAAAATACTGGGGGGGGGTCCAAATTAATTGGTTTGACCAGTATGTAATGGTAATCGTGAGGTGTTACAAGTTTTGCAAGTAATCTCATTTTAACTAGACTTTTGTTGATATATATATATATATATATATATATATATATATATATATATATATATATATATATATATATATATATATATATTGAATAGCTACGAACTTTAATAGTTTTAGCTTTGGATGTAGCAATTTGGACTTCCATTTTGATACTACACACTCTCACAGGTTTAACAGTTAATCCTTAATAACGATTTTCCAGACAATATCGTTATCTTTTAATGTGTGGTGTCATAAATAATTAAAAAAAAACTTACTTAAACAATGTAAAGTAAAATCTTATAAAATCCTTAATTATTTAACTATTGACATTCCACTATATCGGATCTAAGTAGTATTAATATAGATAATATATATAATAATATAGATTAATATAGATTTTAATGCTTGGTGATTTTTGTTTTGGTTTTTCTGGAGGATTTTTTTCATGTTTCTAGTCATTCATAAACTACAACTTTCTATGTTTGTTATATTATGTACCTATTACGATTTTTTATTTTATATTCTTTATGTTTTGTAATAGTGCATTATAATACCTCTATCTTATTGCCAGGCATAGCCTCGGTGATCTTAGATCAACGCCTCTCATTGGTTGGGTTCAATTTGTCATTTTGCTCGTCGAAGAGCCGCCTAATATTTTCTCTGGACAGTCCGAAAATCTCCATTATCCCAGAAATAACGATATAAGTGAGAATTCGTGACCAGGATGTAAACTCAATTACTCCATTCTTCTTCCTGTTATTTTCTGCCATTGTCTATATATCATTTTAAATAATCTACTTTGTTGTAATTTTGACTTTATTTCTGTAATAAATGGATAGATATGTAAGACTTCACACTCTTGAATATTAATTTTATGTGGCATTCCGAGAAATATGTGCTAAAATATTACATTTCAACAAATAAAAAATGACAATGTTCTTATATAGGAGCATTTTAAAAAAAATATATCAAGGATCCAGTGTAACTTCCTATTAGTAATACCGTAAGGAACATTTAACACATTATGTCTCAAGTCTTTTTAAACGGAAGAAAACCAGACGTTAATATAGGATTATCCAATTTCTCAAGCTGCAAACACAATATCTTTGTTAGAGGCCTGTTATTATTTTTTTTTAAGTTTTTACATCATACAGAAATAGTGTTTTTTGTTTTTTTTTTAAATTTTAAATTTTTATTTTTTTTATTACTTTTACACTACTAATAACTTAAAAATCATGAATATAGTTTATCCTTTAACTATTTGCAATAAAACAATTATTTTCCTAATTTGACGGGGAGGAGGACACTAGCGAACCATCCGATTTCGACGTTGGTGAGACGTGTAATATCAAATAATAATTTTTGGTATAGCCAGCATTTTCAAAGTATATAGAAACAAAACATATCTTATCCCGTCCTTATCCCGAGGGTTTTTTTATGGTTGGTATCATTTTGATGTATTTTTATTTACATTAGTGTAGTTTTTAAATATCGGAATAGTATAAAGATGTAGAAATTATTTCAAAGGTTCTTTAACACAACGAGCATTTGATTTATGTAAAACGACACTACATACAAATATATATATAATACATTTTGACATAATTACCAAAAAGAAAAATGCATGTGTCTAACAAGAATATAAATTGTTGAAGGGACAAAGTTACAACTACATTTTGTAAAAGTATAACAATACCGGTAATATAATACAGTTTCTGAAATCAGTTTATTCGATAGCAACCCAAAAGATGTCTTGTTTCTAGTGATTCTAAATACAGTACAATTGAACATCTGTCTGTACAGTAAAACGTGTACAATGGTCACCTCTGTATACAGACCGACTGCCTTGAAAACAAAACCTTCTTTATTAACAGCCTCTACATAAAGACCACCTGTCTATACAATAAAACATGCTGTAGCGATCTTGTTGATCAATACAAGTAACTCATGGTTACTTTTTTAATTCCACCAACACAGGATCTGTATATTTATTTTGTTCCATGTGTTCTCTTTATACAGTTTTACTGATCGTGTTTTCCATGTGTTTTGTCGTAGATGGTTATATTTACAAGAAATATTTTGCTGTTTCGTGTCATTAGTTTTTGTTTCGGTTGCTAATGATAAGATTTATCAACTTCATTTTCTTTATTTTATTTGCAGACGTTGACAAGCTGAACGGACAGTGCAATCTACAATAGCAGATTATAGCAGTCCTTTATTTATTAGCATCCTTCAAGGATATTAAAAATCGTACAGAATGTTCAATATATCATTTATGGATGGGAGATAGTATTCTTGATATAACTTTTTATTTTATTTTTTATTTTTGTTTTTCATTTAAGCTTGAATATTTCGTACAAGATCCTATCACTGGTGCCTTTGCTGCAGAACAAATAGAAATGTTGACGCCATCAGTAAGGAGGATAAGAAATGAACCCAGTGGTCCTGGAGCTAGTAACGTAGAGATATTTATAGACAAAGGAACCTCAATGGTAAGTTAGAGTCCGCACGTGTTTAACTTTCTCCAGTGCACGGTATGTCACTGGTTGTGAAGTTGATGGCTGTGGGTTTATAAGAATGTTTCCTGAATATTTGGTGAATTTAAAAAATTATCAATCTTCTAGATAATAAAATCATCATTTTGACTGTTGGAATGTTCGATCCTTATGATGCATTGTTAAGTTCCACCGTTTTTAATTTATAATGCCAGGGACTATTTGGTTATAATTAAGTCCTATTCAGGCATAAGATCTTCTTTGTTTTTTAAACTGTAATATTAAATATTATAGATCTACATCTCACAAATAAATATTCAAATGAAAACGACTGCCCGTGACATCTAATTTTTGTTGGATTAATCGTCTACGGTAATGCAAGTTTTTCTACAGTGTAGAAACTGACACATTGCAGAATCTGTCAATCAAAATGAACAGGTGCTAGATGTTCAGTCAAACTGACCGACGGTTTCTATGGCGATGTAATAAACCTTGTATCCAACTTTAAGTGTTTTGTGCATTAATATTTTTATGTTTTCATTATTTCTAAATGACATGTAATTTAATCTAATTTTAGTCAAATAATTATTCTTTAATCGATTTCAATACTGTAATATTATTTTGTTTCAGGGTGAAGGTATATTTATGTTTGAATCAACTAAATGTTACATTGGAGTTGTCTCTGAAAACAAACAGTATTTAGCTGCACTTCAGAATGTATCACAAACAGTCAATCCGGTAAGTTGTCAATCAGTGTCATTGTATGTAAAATGTATCACAAACAGTCAATCCGGCACCTTGTCATTCAGTGTACAATGTATATATAATGTATCACAACCAGTCAATCCGGTACCTTGTCAATCAGTGTACATTGTATATATAATGTATCACAAACAGTCAATACTGTATGATGTCATTCATTGTACATTGTATATATAATGTTCCACAAACAATCAGTCCGGTACCTTGTCAATCAGTGTACATTGTATATATAATATATCACAAACAGTCAATCCGGTACCTTGTCAATCAGTGTACATTGTATATAATGTACCGCAATCAGAAAATGTGGTATCTTGTCAATCAGTGTACATTGGATATATAATGTATCACAAACAGTCAATCCGGTACCTTCTCATTCAGTGTACATTGTATATATAATATATCATAAACAGTCAATCCGATACCTTGTCAATCAGTGTACATTGTATATATAATGCATAAAAAACATTCAGTCCGGTACCTTGTCATTTATTGTACATTGTGTATTTAATATCAAAAACAGTCAATCTGGTACCTTGTTTGTGTACATTTTATATATAATGTATCACAAACAGTCAATACGGTATCTTGTCAATCAGTGTACATTGTATATATAATGCATCACAAACATTCAATACGGTACCTTGTCATTCAGTGTACATTGTATATATATAATGTATCACAAACACTCAGTCCGGTACCTTGTCATTCAGTGTACATTGTATATATAATGTATCAAAAACACTCAATCCGGTACCTTGTCATTCAATGTACATTGTATATATAATGTATCACAAACTGTAAATCGAGTTAGTTGTCAAACAATGAACATTGTATAAATAATGTATCACAAACTGTAAATCAGGTTAGTTTTCACACAGTGTACATTGTATATATAATGTATCACAAACAGTCAATCCGGTACCTTGTCATTCAGTGTACATTGTATATATAATATATCACAAACTGTCAATCCGGTACCTTGTCATTCAGTGTACATTGTATATATAATGTATCACAAACAGTCAATCCGGTACCTTGTCATTCAGTGTACATTGTATATAATATATCACAAACACTCAGTCCGGTACCTTGTCAGTGTACATTGTATATATAATGCATCACAAACAGTCAATACGGTACCTTGTCATTCAGTGTACATTGTATATATAATATATCACAAACAGTAAATCTGGTACCTTGTCAGTGTATATTGTATATATAATGTATCACAAACAGTCAATCCGGTAACTTGTCATTCGATGTACATTGTATATATAATGTATCACAAACAGTCAATACGGTATTTTGTCATGCAGTGTACATTGTATATATAATATATAACAAAAAGTTAATCCGGTACTTTGTCATTCAGTGTACATTGTATATATAATATATCACAAACACTCAGTCCGGTACCTTGTCAGTGTACATTGTATTTATAATGTATCACAAACACTCAGTCCGGTACCTTGTCATTCAGTGTACATTGTATATATAATGTATCACAAACACTCAGTCCGGTACCTTTGTCAGTGTAAGTTGTATATATAATGTATCACAAACTGTAAATCAAGTTAGTTGTCAAACAGTGTACATTGTATATATAATTAAAATAAAACAAACAAACCAGTCTTTGTCCATATCACAATCCCAAAAACAAAGTAAAAACTTTGCAAACTGGCAAAATAGGTGATACACGTGTTAATCCGGTACCTTGTATATATAATGTATCACAAACAATCAATCCGGTACCTTGTCATTCAGTGTACATTGTATATATAATATATCACAAACACTCAGTACGGTACCTTGTCATTCAGCGACATTGTATATATAATGTATCACAAACACTCAGTACGGTACCATGTCAGTGTACATTGTATATATAATGTATCACAAACAGTCAATCCAGTACCTTGTCATTCAGTGTTACATTGTATATATAATGTATCACAAACAGTCAATACGGTATCTTGTCATTCAGTGTACATTGTATATATAATATATCACAAACAGTCAATACGGTACCTTGTCATTCAGTGTACATTGTATATATAATATATCACAAACACTCAGTCCGGTACCTTGTCAGTGTACATTGTATTTATATATATCACAAACACTCAGTCCGGAACCTTGTTAAACAGTGTACATTGTATATATAATGTATCAGAAAAATCGATCGAGTAAGTTGTCATTCAGTGTACATTGTATATATAACGTATCAGAAATAATCGATCGAGTAAGTGTTCATATAGTGTACATTGTATATATAATGTATCACAAACACTCAGTCGGGTACCTTGTCAAACAGTGTACATTGGATATATAATGTATCACAAACAGTCAATCCAGTACCTTGTCATTCAGTGTACATTGTATATATATAATGTATCACAAACACTCAGTCCGGTACCTTGTCATTCAGTGTACATTGTATATATAATGTATCAAAAAACACTCAATCCGGTACCTTGTGATTCAGTGTACATTGTATATATAATGTATCACAAACGGTAAATCGAGTTAGTTGTCAAATAATGTACATTGTATAAATAATGTATCACAAACTGTAAATCAGGTTAGTTTTCACACAGTGTACATTGTATATATAATGTATCACAAACAGTCAATTCGGTACCTTGTCATTCAGTGTACATTGTATATATAATATATCACAAACTGTCAATCCGGTACCTTGTCATTCAGTGTACATTGTATATATAATGTATCACAAACAGTCAATCCGGTACCTTGTCATTCAGTGTACATTGTATATAATATATCACAAACACTCAGTCCGGTACCTTGTCAGTGTACATTGTATATATAATGCATCACATACAGTCAATACGGTACCTTGTCATTCAGTGTACATTGTATATAATATATCACAAACAGTAAATCTGGTACCTTGTCAGTGTACATTGTATATATAATGTATCACAAACAGTCAATACGGTATCTTGTCATTCAGTGTACATTGTATATATAATATATAACAAAAAGTTAATCCGGTACCTTGTCATTCAGTGTACATTGTATATATACTATATCACAAACACTCAGTCCGGTAACTTGTCAGTGTACATTGTATTTATAATGTATCACAAACACTCAGTCCGGTACCTTGTCATTCAGTGTACATTGTATATATAATGTATCACAAACACTCAGTCCGGTACCTTTGTCAGTGTAAGTTGTATATATAATGTATCACAAACTGTAAATCAAGTTAGTTGTCAAACAGTGTACATTGTATATATAATTAAAATAAAACAAACATACCAGTCTTTGTCCATATCACAATCCCAAAAACAAAGTAAAAACTTTGCAAACTGGCAAAATAGGTGATACACGTGTTAATCCGGTACCTTGTATATATAATGTATCACAAACAATCAATCCGGTACCTTGTCATTCAGTGTACATTGTATATATAATATATCACAAACACTCAGTACGGAACCTTATCATTCAGTGTACATTGTATATATAATGTATCACAAACACTCAGTCCGGTACCATGTCAGTGTACATTGTATATATAATGTATCACAAACAGTCAATCCAGTACCTTGTCATTCAGTGTTACATTGTATATATAATGTATCACAAACAGTCAATACGGTATCTTGTCATTCAGTGTACATTGTATATATAATATATCACAAACAGTCAATACGGTACCTTGTCATTCAGTGTACATTGTATATATAATATATCACAAACACTCAGTCCGGTACCTTGTCAGTGTACATTGTATTTATATATATCACAAACACTCAGTCCGGTACCTTGTTAAACAGTGTACATTGTATATATAATGTATCAGAAAAATCGATCGAGTAAGTTGTCATTCAGTGTACATTGTTTATATAACGTATCAGAAATAATCGATCGAGTAAGTGTTCATATAGTGTACATTGTATATATAATGTATCACAAACACTCAGTCGGGTACCTTGTCAAACAGTGTACATTGGATATATAATGTATCACAAACAGTCAATCCAGTACCTTGTCATTCAGTGACATTGTATATATAATGTATCACAAACACTCAGTCCGGTACCTTGTCATTCAGTGTACATTGTATATATAATGTATCAAAAAACACTCAATCCGGTACCTTGTGATTCAGTGTACATTGTATATATAATGTATCACAAACGGTAAATCGAGTTAGTTGTCAAACAATGTACATTGTATAAATAATGTATCACAAACTGTAAATCAGGTTAGTTTTCACACAGTGTACATTGTATATATAATGTATCACAAACAGTCAATCCGGTACCTTGTCATTCAGTGTACATTGTATATATAATATATCACAAACTGTCAATCCGGTACCTTGTCATTCAGTGTACATTGTATATATAATGTATCACAAACAGTCAATCCGGTACCTTGTCATTCAGTGTACATTGTATATAATATATCACAAACACTCAGTCCGGTACCTTGTCAGTGTACATTGTATATATAATGCATCACAAACAGTCAATACGGTACCTTGTCATTCAGTGTACATTGTATATATAATATATCACAAACAGTAAATCTGGTACCTTGTCAGTGTACATTGTATATATAATGTATCACAAACAGTCAATCCGGTACCTTGTCATTCGATGTACATTGTATATATAATGTATCACAAACAGTCAATACGGTACCTTGTCATTCAGTGTACATTGTATATATAATATATAACAAAAAGTTAATCCGGTACCTTGTCATTCAGTGTACATTGTATATATAATATATCACAAACACTCAGTCCGGTAACTTGTCAGTGTACATTGTATTTATAATGTATCACAAACACTCAGTCCGGTACCTTGTCATTCAGTGTACATTGTATATATAATGTATCACAAACACTCAGTCCGGTACCTTTGTCAGTGTAAGTTGTATATATAATGTATCACAAACTGTAAATCAAGTTAGTTGTCAAACAGTGTACATTGTATATATAATTAAAATAAAACAAACATACCAGTCTTTGTCCATATCACAATCCCAAAAACAAAGTAAAAACTTTGCAAACTGGCAAAATAGGTGATACACGTGTTAATCCGGTACCTTGTATATATAATGTATCACAAACAATCAATCCGGTACCTTGTCATTCAGTGTACATTGTATATATAATATATCACAAACACTCAGTCCGGTACCTTGTCAGTGTACATTGTATATATTATATATCACAAACACTCAGTACGGTACCTTGTCATTCAGTGTACATTGTATATATAATGTATCACAAACACTCAGTCCGGTACCATGTCAGTGTACATTGTATATATAATGTATCACAAACAGTCAATCCAGTACCTTGTCATTCAGTGTTACATTGTATATATAATGTATCACAAACAGTCAATACGGTATCTTGTCATTCAGTGTACATTGTATATATAATATATCACAAACAGTCAATACGGTACCTTGTCATTCAGTGTACATTGTATATATAATATATCACAAACACTCAGTCCGGTACCTTGTCAGTGTACATTGTATTTATAATGTATCACAAACACTCAGTCCGGTACCTTGTTAAACAGTGTACATTGTATATATAATGTATCAGAAAAATCGATCGAGTAAGTTGTCATTCAGTGTACATTGTATATATAACGTATCAGAAATAATCGATCGAGTAAGTGTTCATATAGTGTACATTGTATATATAATGTATCACAAACACTCAGTCGGGTACCTTGTCAAACAGTGTACATTGAATATATAATGTATCACAAACAGTCAATCCAGTACCTTGTCATTCAGTGTACATTGTATATATAATATATCACAAACACTAAGTCCGGTTCCTTGTCAGTGTACATTGTATATATAATGTATCACAAACACTCAGTCCGGTACCTTGTCAAACAGTGTACATTGTATATATAATGTATCACAAATAATCGATCGAGTAAGTTGTCATTCAGTGCATATTGTATATATAATGTATCACAAACTGTCAATACTGTATCTTGTCAATCAGTGTACATTATATATATAATGTTTTACAAACAGTCAATCCGGTACCTTGTCATTCAGTGTACATTGTATATATAATGTAGCAAAAACAGCCATTACTGTATCTTGTTAATCAGTGTACATATAATGTATCACAAACAGACAATCCGGTACCTTGTCATTTAGTGTACATTGTATATATAATGTATCACAAACAGTCAATACTGTATCTTGTCAATCATATAATGCATAACAAACAGTCAGTCCGGTACCTTGTCATTTAGTGTACATTGTATATATAATGTATCACAAACAGTCAATCCGGTATCTTTTCATTCAGTGTACATTGTATATATAAAACGGTGTCTTTACATTTAGTGTTCATTGTATATATAATGTATCGCAAACCGTCAATTGGGTATCAATACGGTGCCGTTTTTAAACTTTGTTGAAAAATTTTCCATTATCTCTCTCCATTAAAATTTAAGTCTCACACTGGTTGTTTAATAAGTCTCACACTGATAGATCAATAAGTCTCACACAGGTAGATCAATAAGTCTCACACAGGTAGATCAATAAGTCACACAGGTAGATCAATAAGTCTCACACAGGTAGATCAATAAGTCTCACACAGGTAGATCAATAAGTCACATAGGTAGATCAATAAGTCTCACACTGGAAGATCAATAAGTCACACTTGTAGATCAATAAGTCTCACACTGGTAGATCAATAAGTCTCACACAGGTACATCAATAAGTCTCACACTGGTAGATCAATAAGTCTCAAACTGGTAGATCAATAAGTCTCACACTGGTAGATCAATAAGTCTCACACAGGTAGATCAATAAGTCTCACACTGGTAGATCAATAAGTCTCACACAGGTAGATCAATAAGTCTCTCACTGGTAGATCAATAAGTCTCACACTGGTAGATCAATAAGTCTCACACAGGTAGATCAATAAGTCTCTCACTGGTAGATCAATAAGTCTCACACTGGTAGATCAATAAGTCTCACACTGGTAGATCAATAAGTCTCACACAGGTAGATCAATAAGTCTCACACTGGTAGATCAATAAGTCTCACACAGGTAGATCAATAAGTCTCACACTGGTAGATCAATAAGTCTCACACAGGTAGATCAATAAGTCTCACACTGGTAGATCAATAAGTCTCACACTGGTAGATCAATAAGTCTCACATAGGTAGATCAATAAGTCTCACACTGGTAGATCAATAAGTCTCACACTGGTAGATCAATAAGTCTCACACAGGTAGATCAATAAGTCTCACACTGGTAGATCAATAAGTCTCACATAGGTAGATCAATAAGTCTCATACTGGTAGATCAATAAGTCTAACACTGGTAGATCAATAAGTCTCACACTGGTAGATCAATAAGTCTCACACAGGTAGATCAATAAGTCTCACATAGGTAGATCAATAAGTCTCACACTGGTAGATCAATAAGTCTCACACTGGTAGATCAATAAGTCTCACACAGGTAGATCAATAAGTCTCACATTGGTAGATCAATAAGTCTCACACAGGTAGATCAATAAGTCTCACACTGGTAGATCAGTAAGTCTCACACTGGTAGATCAATAAGTCTCACACAGGTAGATCAATAAGTCTCACATAGGTAGATCAATAAGTCTCACACTGGTAGATCAATAAGTCTCACACTGGTAGATCAATAAGTCTCACACAGGTAGATCAATAAGTCTCACACAGGTAGATCAATAAGTCTCACACTGGTAGATCAATAAGTCTCACAATAAGTCTCACACTGGTAGATCAATAAGTCTCACACTGGTAGATCAATAAGTCTCACACTGGTAGATCAATGTGTGAAAATGTTTGTCGTCTTACTTTTTGATAGATTTTTTCCAAAATGCCAGAAATTGATAAAAAAGGACTACAATCGTGTTTTATGAAATCAGACACGCTTGAAAAGTTCTTTGAAAAGATATTTGAAAGGTTTTACAAAACGGAAGTTTATTAGCTGCTGTACAGCATTGAACGCCCCGAGTGTTAATCAAGCCTTGGTCGTATTTAGCTTTTAACCACTCGGCTGACACTGACTTCATTTTTCCTTCGCCAAACATTCAGGTGTTCTTCAGTCAGTAACTGCTGATAAACATTACACATATCTGAGTTCCGATAACTGTTTACAACATCAAAGATTTCTGTAGTGGAAGACATATACTAGTATATGTCATCCTTCAACTCCGATAACTCGAACACCCCGATAACTCGAAGTCACCACCGAAGTCCCATGGACTTCGAGTTATCGAAGTTCAACTGTAATTTAGTCCCAGTGTGTGAAATTTAAAACTGTAGAATTATATACGATTTTCTATTACAGGGTCAGGTACTTCTTAAGAAGAATCACATTCCATTTACTGCCATGGAAGCGGAACCGTTAACCTTCACTGCTTTAAGGCGAATCAGTCCTATGATAGCCAATGAATGTGAAGGAAAACCCTCCGTATATATCCAACCAGCAGGTAGGTTTTATAAAATAAACCATACACAACTCTACATCAAATAGTAAATTAAGTCATGTTAGGCTGGTTGATTTTATCCAATCAGAAGGTAGGGTTTACAAAACGAACCATACACAACTCTACATCAAATAATACATGAAGCCATTTAAGGTTGGCTGATTTAAATGATACTCTGTCAGTTTGTATTTTTCAATGCGCCTCGCACAATAGATTAAGATCTTTATATAAAAGATACGAACAATATCACTCTCCAAAAATCAAGTCACTCCGAAGTTGTTGACTCTGTCAATCTGGGCTACCTGACGGGAAAAACTAAACAACCATTTTCTTGCTTCGATATATCCCCCATTATATTACATGTAATGATAAGTACATGTAGTAATGTTCATGGAATAATATTTCGAATTTAAATCGCGTATAAAATGTTTTTAATGATAATGATATCCTTGATCATATAGTGATTAACACACTGGTAACAACAGTCTATTTGTTATATAATAAAAAGACTTGACCAATGTATTGAAGACCTTTAATAGATCTCCTGTGAGACAAACTATCTGATATAACTGTTAGAAACATTTATTTGAAATCTTAATAAAAGCATTGCTTTTAAATGGTAGTTAACGAAAACCAAACTATATGACTAGTCCCTTACTGTTAACTTTAATGTCAAAATAATGCCATTCCGAGAAGTTCGTGTCTGACAGCAATGACAAATGTGATTTTATTAATGCATTAATTTTGATCAAAGTAGTTTGAGCAAATATTGTGATCCCGACCTTTTAAAGAGTTATTTCTAGCTACGATCTTACCATTTTCTTTGACCACAAACAGGACTGAATATCTCAAGTCTTCGATATTAAAACAACTTATGTTCTCACTTTGTAAACATCTCGTGTCGATAATAAAAGTAAAGATACACGTGTGAATGCTTAAAACGTAGATATGGTGGGTGTTAACACGGATAAACCAGCTTGTTCAACAAGAGGCGGTTATAGAATAAGAAAATAAAAGGGTCACAAAAAAAAGCAGCTGGCTCAAAATTTAAATCGCTGTTCAATCATGACATTTACTAACTTCAAGTCACTAAGCGACGCTTAGCTACAACTTGATAGATCTTACTTTTATACATAATTCATTAGTTAACCTTGATTTTAATATATTGTAGGTATGTTGCCACCGGCTCCAAATCAGAAGTGTTTTGCAACAGCAGCAGCAGAATATTGTATCCAGCCACCCTTAACGCCGGATTTCTTCAACATGCTAAGTCCTGCTGCTTAATAAACCCAATGGGCTTCACCAATGAACAACGTGATTCACATTGAATAATTTGTGTCGGACTAGGTTTATTCTCGTTGGATATGGTGTTAACTTGTCGAATTACTTTATACCAAAGATATGTGTGGTAATAAAAACTTAAAAAAAGAGGAGAAACCTCAGCGAAAATCACGTGACGTGATGTGCAATGCATGATTAATCTCGTTTATTTCATCGTTTTTAATTTTATTTTTGTTTAAGCGCGATCTATGTGTTTATCAATGTAATCCATATATAAAACAAACATATTTCCTGATTTATAAATAAACAGTAACATTATTTGTACAATTATTTATAATAAATGTATCATGTTTATACTTTTTATTTGTTTTGATTAATTTCAACGATTTTTGATTAAAAAAAAACAAGTGTTCAATTTTGATCAATTATGATTATGTTAAGTATTCAAATGTGGACCCTATGATTAACGATCACACTATTTACATGTTGATTAACTATTCTCATTTTGACGTAACTATTCACATACTGAAGTAGTATTTACATGTTGACGTACAATTCACATGTTGATGTAGTATTACGTGTTGATGCAATATTTTCAGAATTCTCATATTCATATACTTTTCACGAGTTTGTGGATTTATCACATATAATGTCGAATTCACATGTTGATTTCCTATTCAAATGTAAATATTTTCATTTGCCATGTGAAATTCCCATTTCTCCAAGCTTTAGAGCCGTTAAGTTCATATTAATCACGAAAACCATGTGACTTCGTGTATAACTACATATAAAATGCAGTACACAATCAGGAACTACAATATCATAGCTAAAAAAACACTACTGACTCGACTAAAAGTGCATTTGCGAGATTTTACAAGCATGTTCATGAAAATATGTATTTTTGAGAATATAATAATAATAATAATAATAATAATAATAATAATAATTTAAATATCAACAAAATAAATGTGTTGTTATTTGTTGATTATATTTCAGTCGAAAATCATGTTCTCGGTTCAAAATGCACGTGGACGTTCTTCGTGGCTGTTGCGTTAACTGGACTCTCCATGATGTGCATGTGTTATAGAAGGAAATTTTTAAGTCTTGAAATAGAAATAACGCGCGTTTTTTAAATTGTTAAATGTTCTCACCAAGTGTTGATATACTATTAACATGTTGATGATACTTTTTACATAATTTTCTGTTCAAATGTTATGGCAAAATTAGAATCGGGCGGACATAGACATTTAAGTGCCCATTTTGAGAGACTTTTTTTTGGGGGGGGGGGGGTGGGCCTCTAAAAAATTTGTTTTATTAATGTTTAATCCTATTATTTACAGAAATTTTCAAAATGTATTTATTTCGTGAGATTTAGACTTATTCTAAGTCAAAATTGAAATTTTGGTTTAGTGCTTTTCTCTAATGTACATAAATGTGCTAACATAGCCAAATCTTACTGGTCTGTATTCCGCTGTTTTTTTTTTCACCCCTAATATGTTAAAGGTCAGTCACACGAAGCAGAATAAAACATCATGATATAATATACATATATAACGAATTATCTACTATCTGTTTTATTTTGTTTGTGCAATGAATTTTTTAAAAAGGTTTAAAGAAAAACTAAAAATAACATTAAAGTTTGGTACTGGCCTAGTTTCTTAGGTCTACTATTGGTCCATAATTATTTGCCACGTGTTGTTTTTTTTATTTTATTTTATTTTGCAATAGATAAAGTTAAAAAAGTTTTGATATTGTTTGTCAATCAGAAAAAAAGCAGGAAAGAGCCACAAGTAAATAACTGGGTGTTCATTGTAGTTCAGAATTTTCAAAGGGTGATAATCATGAATATTCAAACAATGATATTATATCCTATATGATAAACCAGGAATGTGCATAAGGGATATTTTGGACAAAGTGAATTTGTTATCTTGTTGAAAACATTACAGAATTGTTATATGCACAGGATTAAAGAAACATTTTGAATAAGTTTGAATATTTTCCCCATTAGGTCGATAATTTTTACATGGATTTTTGAGATTTTTAAATAAAACAAACATACCAGTCCTTGTCCATATCACAATCCCAAAAAACAAAGTAAAAACTTTGCAAACTGGCAAAATATGTTATACACGTGAACTTCCATCAAGGAAGTGAGGCCGGGAGCTCCGAAGTAAGGGTAAGCACCACCTGTCTAGCTGCTACACCCGTCACGTGCAAGTCAATTTTGAGAATGAAAGGAACAAAGAACTATGGTAAGTCAAATATATCCAGTATAAGTTGGGATACAATGACTACATACTTATCAACAATATTGTGATGACGGCCATAAATGATTTTGTTTGAATTTGGAATTTTGTTTTTCAAATAAGTATATGAAAACATTTAAGGAGTGGTAGAAGTAATAACAGGAAAACGCTTTGCACATCTCTACAGACTTAAAATTTGGGTATGTGCATCCACGTTTTCAATGTTTTTGATAATGGTAAGCTTAATAATAGTATGCATTAAAGATGTCACTAATATGAATTAGGTATACAATTATATACTAAAGCTTTTCAATAAAGTTATCTCTTAACATCAGTTATCTATTTTAACATTATCTATTTTAAAGCAATGTTCTTTCACATTACATTGAACTGGTAACTTTCAGAATGGTGAAAGAAATAAAGAAACAATTCGACCTTCAACAAGCAAACTTTTAAAACAATCTAATTCTTTATATACAACGTTATTGACCGATTAATGATTCAAACTTTTGCAGCAGGAAGCTTTATGATTCTCATACTCGGCCTTAAGCAACTCTGCCACCCACAATCCCTAAGGTTATATGAAAATTATTTTTTTTTTTAGTTTTTTTTAACGTTTTTGTTCGTTTTTATAAAGGATAAACTGATTGGTTTAAAATCAAAGCCAGAACAATGAACGCCTCCAAAATAAACCAAATGTTTTGAGTATTATTTACAGAATTTTGGCTGTTGGACAAATTGTCACAAAATGATATACCGGCTGAGAGAGCTAAAACTTGTTGACAACAAAGGAAAAGTGTTCCATGATTCACCAACCTTGAGAACTAAAACGTGTAAACGACAAAGATAAAGTGCTCTATGATTGTGATTATTTTACAACAAGACGTACTCTTTAAAATGTGTTGTTAAAGCAGATTTTTTTTCAGCAACGCTGCTCAACCAAAATAGATTTTTTAAAAAAAATTACTTTGATCGAATACAGTCTTTGGCAAATAATATATCTTGATAGATTTAAATGAAGCAGCCTTTTTTCATATTAAACAAAAGGGAGACTACTCTGACAAAAACCAGTGTCCGAGTTTTATACTATGGACCATTTGTAATGCCTGTAGTGGAATGACGTTGTAGTACGAGTATTTCGTTAACATTAAAGGGTGAAGTTTTGAGATGGTGGAAGAATCCGAAGTGCTCGACAACATTCACTGTTCTTATGAAAGCTGAATGACAAACCCCGATCTGCCAGATTGGTATTATACCCTATGTTGTTATGTACTCTGATATGTAGGCCTTCGCCTTAGACATCTAGATTCTGGTCCCAATTGTAAGGAAATAGATCTTGATTTTTTCTTAAACGAAATAATAGAAAAACTTTGAGCAAAAGATTTTCGTTTTCATTTTATGTTTCATGCACTTAATTTGACAATTTTTATAAATATATTAGTATTTACATTTGATAAAGTTTACTGCATACACCAAAAAACTATTCTAACTCTAACTTTCAACCAAAATCAAGTTATAATAAAAATACTAAATTACTTTATTGATAATTTCTCGACAGTAGATTTTAAAAGGTAAGATAAAGACTTAATAAAATTTTAATAAATTTTAGAATACATTGTATTATTAAAAGGTGTGAATGAGGTTTAAATATGAACCTGCACAGTAATTATTGCAATGCTGGCATTCCAGACACAAATCTCCAATACAACGGAGGTCATGACCCTTTTTACACGATTACTTTAACAACTTTCAGAAAACTTTATTTTAAAGAATATTTTGTTAAATATTAATAATACAGAAATACAATATGTTAAATTATACAACATTATTTTCTTTGCTGCCTGCTGACTCATTGGAAGTGCAAATATGCACGCAAAATCGTGCACGTGAAGACAAAGGATATCTTACTTAGATAGATAATGGACCTTCTGTTCGAATTTAAAACTTTTAAATATTGTAAACTAAGTTTGTATGCATAGAAATTTAATTTCGTATAAATTATTATTTTTGACAGATTTTGACAATTTCGTAACATATAGTTAAAAAGGCAAAACATCTTTTTCATGAATATGAATTCGCAATTGTTAAGGAATACTGCTGGTCCAAATTTTATGAAGTGAGGTGAAAACATTGAAATTAAAAAGAAATAATTATGTATTAAAGATGATAATCGTCCCTGTATATTTTCTGTTTCTGATATATTTTCTAGTTCTGATACATTGTGTGTTTTCATATCTCTTACCATTCTATAAATGATTTGTGTTCACTTTACTGATACGTTGTATTTATGTAAATATATAACAAATACCTGCTAAATTTTGATGTGCCAGATGTGCACATTTCGGAAAATCATTCCTCATCAGTGACACTAGGGGTCGAAAAAGTTGATAGATTAAAAAACATATGCCAAACAGTTACAAATTAATGAATCGAAAGTTCCAAAAACTTGTGATTCCAAATCCAGCTAAGGAATGTTTTGCAGGAGGGAACAGACCTTATTTTTAAATAAATTTCAAAAATTAAGACGAATGAAAATTTTGCTAAATGGTATATTTTCTGACAGCACAAAGTACTGCCTACTGAGTTATGGATACCCTCGGGGAGATTTACTCCACCAGCAGCGGTACCCGCTTAGGGGTAGTAAATATATAACAAATACCTGCTAAATTTTGATGTGCCAGATGTGCACATTTCGGAAAATCATTCCTCATCAGTGACACTAGGGGTCGAAAAAGTTGATAGATAAAAAAACATACGCCAAACAGTTACAAATTAATGAATCGAAAGTTCCAAAAACTTGTGATTCCAAATCCAGCTAAGGAATGTTTTGCAGGAGGGAACAGACTTTATTTTTAAATAAATTTCAAAAATTAAGACGACTGAAAATTTTGCTAAATGGTATATTTTCTGACAGCACAAAGTACTGCCTACTGAGTTATGGATACCCTCGGGGAGATTTACTCCACCAGCAGCGGTACCCGCTCAGGGGTAGTAAATATATAACAAATACCTGCTAAATTTTGATTCTAAATGGTATATTTTCTGACAGCACAAAGCACTGCCTACTGAGTTATGGATACCCTCGGGGAGATTTACTCCACCAGCAGCGGTACCCACTCGGGGGTAGTAAATATATAACAAATACCTGCTAAATTTTGATGTGCCAGATGTGCACATTTCGGAAAATCATTCCTCATCAGTGACACTAGGGGTCGAAAAAATTGATAGATTAAAAACATACGCCAAACAGTTACACATTAATGAATCGAAAGTTCCAAAAATTTGTGATTCCAAATCCAGCTAAGGAATGTTTTGCAGGAGGGAACAGACCTTATTTTTAAATAAATTTCAAAAATTAAGACGACTGAAAATTTTGCTAAATGGTATATTTTCTGACAGCACAAAGTACTGCCTACTGAGTTATGGATACCCTCGGGGAGATTTACTCCACCAGCAGCGGTACTCGCTCAGGGGTAGTAAATATATAACAAATATCTGCTAAATATATAACAAATACCTGCTAAAATTATTTATTTAAAATTTTTCTCAAATAAATAATTTTAATGTGCGGATTATAAACAGATGAATATGAGTTTGTTTTTTTTACAATTTAAATTTGACAGGACTATTTATATTAAGTGCATTCTTCAGACAAAAGTTATCCAATTTCAAAAAAGTTTTAACATATATTGTCTGTCCTTTGTCAACGTATTATACTTTGTATGAAGTTTTAAAGATCGCTGTTTTAAATCATCACAATAATCCAACCTTAACGATCGATGACAAAGATCCTTATAGTGAATATTTAACAAAGATACCTGTTTTATTTTAATATAAATTAAAAAGTAAAATGATTTTTAACCTAATCTAAACAACATAATTATAGAAATAAACATCTTGATTTGGATTCATTTAATTTTTGGAATTGGAGATTTATTAATTTTCAACTCCTTGGCTTAAGTTTTTATCTCTCAAACTTTTCAATCTCTAGTGTCACAGATTAGGAATGCACACATGGCACATCAAAATTTAACAGGTATTTTCCTATATATTTACACGTAGAGTAGTTTCTACCGGGTTTTGGGCTGCACATATAACTTGACGTAGAGTAGTTTCTACCGAATTTTGGGCTGCACATTTAACTTGACAGGGAAATTAAAGCCACTTGTACATTGTTTTGTTTGTATTCTCTACATTTACATAAACATAGAATGAAACTTTCTCAAATAGTAAAATTTGACATTTAATAATTAAGCAAAAGTTATTCAAATCGGATAAAAAATGAAATATTTAATGATAAAACACTACTTGGTAAATTTGTCAAACACAATACTGACATCAAACAAAATATGTACTGAAGATACAAAATGTTTTAATCAAAAGGGTTTTTGATAGCAATATATATTTTATGTCTGGCAATATAATTTTTAATTAATAATCGATATACAAATAGACTCAAATTGTGCACCCCTGTTTGCTGATTCGTTCCTTTATTCATATGAAGCAGAATTTTAGCAGAACCTTGTTTAATCTTGAAAGAAATCATTTAACTCTACATGTAGATATAAAGATGACATTTCATCTTTAAATTATTCCATATTTAGAGAAAATGTGAAAGGCGGTTATCACAGTGAGTTTGAAATAAAAAGATATGACTGATTCTTCGTTTACTGCTTCATATTTGAATTTATATTTCAATAACGACAAAAGGTTACATCTGAAGCTACATGCCAAACATAATTTCAACTATTTAATAGTCAACTTTCCGTTTCTACGCAGCAATATTCCCGCTTCTTCTGCGTATGGTGCATTTACGTCAGAGTTAAAATGATATAGTAGAACTTGTTCCCAATACGGGAAATTTCTACAACGAAGCAAGCTTATCAAGACCATCAAAAAGTTTCATTGCCGTCATCACAATATTGTTGATAAGTGTGAAATCACTGTATACAAGTTTATACAGTATATATTCAACTTACCATAGTTTCATGTCCCTTTTATTCTTAAATTTGTTTTCCACGTGACGGGTGTAGTTAGCTAGACAGAAGGTGTTTATACTTCCAATGCACCTCTCGCTCCGTAAGTGGGAGGTCGTCGGTTCGAACCCCGACCGAGTCTTACCCAAGACTTGAAAGTGGGTAGTGACTGTTCTTCCGCCAAGCACTCGGCATTACGAAATAAAAATCACGGTTCTTAAGATCTGGAGGTCAATATCTGTTTTGAATGTAATTTATGAAATAGCTTCGGGGTGTATTGCAGAAACACCTAAGCGTGTATTTCCTATATTATTTCAGAAAATCAGACGGATTTATTAGTGGCAGATACATTGTTGAAAATACTAGACTCATTTATAACATAATACAATATGCCGAAAACCAACATATCTCTTATTATTAATGATTTTGAAAAGGCGTTTGGCACCATCTCATTGTCCTATATTGATAAAGTATTACACTTTTTTTTTTACTTTGGCGAATTCTTTATTAAACGGATACAGATATTTAGACAAAATATGAAGTCTTCAATACTTCAAAATGGATGGTTATCTTAATTTTTTACTGTATCAAGAGGCTGTAGACAAGGTGACCCTCTATCACTTTATATTTTTCTTATCTGTTCTGAAATCCTGTCTGTTCTTTTGAAAAACAATAGTAAGATTAAAGGTATAAATATAGGTGATGAAGAATTCAAGTTCAACAGTTCTAAAACAAGAGCTATATGGATTGGTTGTAAAAAACATAGCAATGAAACTTTTAATCATAGATTCAAATTGGATTGGAAACAAGGTCAATTTACTTTACTAGGTATTTAATTTTCCACTGATCTAGAAACAGTTACTCGAATTAATTACAAAGATAAAATTAAAACAATCGAAAATGATCTCAATCAGTGGTCGAGGAGAATATTAACCCTCTAGGAAGGATAATTGTCACAAACATCAATAATCTTCAATTTTAATCATTTATTTATTGCTCTTTCTTATCTACCTGCTGATATCATCACCAAGTTGAAGTAAAATGTTTTATCAGAGAAATTTTAATACAAAATTATTATGAAAATGGCCTAAAATGATCGATTTAAAAAGTTTTATTATGGGTTTGAAAAATACTTGACTAAGGCGGCTAGTTCAAAATCGATCAAAATATAAAAAACTATTTGAAACTGTGTATACAAAACTGGATAAGATAATAAATAATGGAAATCTGTATAATCTTGAGATTAAGAAAAAATATAGCAACAGTTTCTGGAATGACGTTTTTGATTCTTGGAATAACTTATGTTCAAAACAAATTTAAAGGAAATAAAAGACATTTATTTATGGTATAATAAAGAAATACTTATTTATAACAAGTCAGTCTTTTATAAATCTTGGGCACATAGTAACATATATTTTATTAAAGACATTTAAATGAAGTTAGAAGCGTTATGTACTTTGAGAATTTTCACAAAAATGTGTAATGGTCAAATCAAATTCTATTACTTACGCAGTTTTAAAAAGAGCAGTCGACTATTATATAATGAATCTTGGTAAAAAAAAAAAAAAAAAAAAAAAAAAAAAACAGAGAAGAAAGTAATCAGGTTAAATTTACCTTTCCTATATAAATACTATTTAAAAGCCCGAAAGGTAGTGAAGGCTTTTATAATATTCTGAATTTAAACAATAGAACATCGAAAAGTGAAGATAAATGGATTTCTGTCTACGACAGACCCATAGACTGGAATGTACTGTACAAAATACATTTAAATAAATGCAAAAATACCAAACTACAATGGTTTAAATATAGAATAAACAATAGAATATTATCTACAAACGATTTCCTTTTTAGAATAAAAACACGAAACAATAATTTATGTACTTTCTATAAAGAATATTTAGAAAAAAATCGAACATTTATTTTGGAATTGCAAAGTCGTCAATGATTTTTGGTTCAAAATCGAACATTTTATTTAAAAAAGTATTTATTATGTTATAGATGTAAATAGAGAAAGTACTATTTTTGGAATTAATGGTAACTTGAAAAAGTTGATACCTCAAAATTATGTACAATTGTAGAATACAAAACAAAATGCCATTGTTAAGTGCATGGAAAATTCTGATAAAAAATCAGATTGTTACAATAAATAAGACACATATGGGACTTTTCTTGATAAATGGAAAAATTGGCTTGTTGCATTTTGTTGATAACTGATGTTTAATCGAATATCGATCTGTATATTTATATTTGATCATTGAATTTTATTAATGTTATGGTCTTTAGAGCTGATGCAGTAAACACAACACACACACAATACTCAAACACACACACGCACACAATACACAAACACACACGGCACACACAATACACACACACACACAATTATTTTAATGAAGCTGTTAAAACGCTTGCACATATTAATAATTTATATGAATATACTGAAGATACTATAGCATTAATTATATGTATAAGTCTGGAAATAAAACTCGAGTTACAAATCGAAAAAAACATTCGTCATAAACAATAAACTAGAGAATGGCTGTTAAAAAATTAACAAATTTTAAACAGTCAAACAGTTGTTGTTTTATTCACAAAGCTGTTATTGATTAAGATTGATATTGTTTTCTTCTGATATATTACATGTAAAAACAAAACCAAAAATAACAGTTTAAAACTAGAAATTGAAATCGAAGACATAAAATAGAAAAGAATGGAAACAAATTATAAACATTTCCAGTTATCGAGTTGTTTATTTTCTGTTGACAATACCAGGAGAAACTTATCTCTTCTGCAACAATAAATTCATATGAAATATCTACAACTATTAAAAATAAATTACAACTGATTCAAATTGGTATTAGCTTTTTTAACAACGTTTTAATTAGTTTTCAAAACCCTTTCATACACGATGATCGGATTTTGTTCAATCTTTTAAATATTCAGTAAAACTGCATAATCATAAAGTTAATGAAACAATCCAGCATCGAAATATTGTCAAAGTAATGTTGTTTGGTATTGGTCCGACGTATTTTAAAACAAATTAGAAATGTATCTATCAGACCTCCTATTAGATGTTCTCCATATAATCAAGTTCGTCCCTTTATCATTATGAAAAGTTTTTTACCTAGTAGTTAAATCCTCATGTTAATGATTATTTTTTATATAGTATCACTTGTCTCCTTTTTGCAATAAAAATAATCATTTTAGTGTACTAATTACATTTGTTATTTTGTTCCAGGTGTCTGACCAAGGAGTTCTATCTCTGATTGGGTAATTACAAAATTATCTTTTAAGGATATAAATTGCTTTAAACTCTCATTAAACAAAAGTCTTATCCATATTCAGTTCAAAAACTTACGTATATTTGAAACAAATTTTAATTAAATCATGCATATTTCTACACGTGTAACACAATATATATGCTTATATACTCTTCTTTTATAGTCGTTAAATTGACAATTTATTAGGAATTATATAATAATAAAAACCTTCCAGAATGCACCTTAAAGATAATAAATTATTGTTTTATAGTTGTTGCGTTGGTCATTACATCCTGATCACAGTTACACTCTTGTTAAGAAGCTATGACTAGGTGGAACAAAATGCTGCATTTAATGGTATGTCGGAATATACATATTTTAAAATTCATAATGTTTTTTGTTTTTTCTTTGTTACAAATTGTTGCTTCATTTTTTTGTCTTAATATCTGTATTATTTGGTAGTTTTTGTTTGTTGACTATAGAATGTTTCTTAATCAATCCGTCTAACATTGAAGAGATATGTTTCTAAATGAATTTTCTTTAATTATATATACAGAGAGGAATGTCGATGTCATGTGCTGAATTGAGAATTTAAACGAAGAAAAATATGAAAATTTCTGCATATGACAGCAATATTCATATGGTGTAGAATGACATAGACTATTAAAAACACAAAAGTTACTTTACAATTATTTAATCAACATGCATGTTTAAAAGTATTTAAAAAATTAAAACATAGATTGTTTACAATTTCACTAAAATTGAAAATTTGAATATGGAACTGATTAAAACTCTTTGCGTTCTTTACAATGGTGAAAAAGATATTAAAAATATATACATACATTTGTTTTCTTTTTTTAATACTGTATCACAATTTTTGTCGAAAAATGTCTTATTCTAATTGAATCGAGGAGTAAATTGTTAAAACATAAAATTAGAACACATTTATTGCTTTTAGGAAAAAGAAGCGTCTATAGTCTGGATTCATTTTCTAATATATTCTTAAAACTGTCGTTTTGCACATAAATAGTGTTAAAATTATGAAGTATGTCAATTTTTACTCACGACAATTGCTCTCTGCTGGCAGAAGAACAAAATAACATAGAAATGAATCACAAACTTAAACCATCCTCTAAGCAACTATTTTATAGAGAGATTTGAATATTATCGCCAGCATCACAGCTTTTTTGTGTTTGTTTTTGAATTACACCTTTTCCGTTTTATCAATTGATTTTATTATAAAGAAAGGAGCTTCTGAAAATATTTTATGGACTCAAACCATATTTAGTATATATTTAAAGAAAATAATATACTATCGTTATCTCCTGTTCGATTAGAGATGGCGTAAATCTTTCCAGACATCTAAGTACACTCCAATAGCAAGCTAGAAGCCGTCAGCCAGTCTTGCAATTTGAGAACACACCATAGCAAACAAGAAAAAGTCAGGCGGGCTTGCAATTTCAGAACACACCATAGCAAACAAAAAGAAGTCAGCTGGGCTTGCAATTGAGAACACACCATAGCAAACAAAAAGAAGTCAGCCGGGCTTGCAATTTGAGAACACACCATAGCAAGCAAGAAGTCAGTCAGTCTTGTAATTTGAGTACACTTCAGAGCAAGCCATAAGACGTCCATCAATCCTACAATTTGAGCACACTTTAAAGCAAGCAAGAAGTCGGCCAGTCTTGCAAATTGAGTACACTCCATAATAAGCCAGCAGACGTTCACCAGACGTCTTGCAATTTGAGCTTTGGATTTGCTTATCTTGAATTAATCGCGTTTAATTAAATATTTTTCTTAATGAAATATTGGACAGGAATACCTGTTGTAACAACAACGTTAATTACGCCAACATTAAATGATAATTTCTTTTCGCAGTATCTTAACTTTTTTATGCTGACTTGCCATAAATAATGTTAAATTTAATTTAGGTGTGTAGTAGAGTGGATATTTGGCAAAAAACTTGCTGGTACGTCATACATATACCTATTTATAATTTTATTTAAACGATATATTATAAATATATTGTATACAAAAAGACAGATTTAAAATAAAGTAAAATAAAAAAGTTTCCTCTTTTAAAAACAATTTTAGGTTTTTATAACTTGTTTGGTTTCATCTCTAACCATATCATGAATTTAAAATTTAAGTCGCTCAAGAAATAAATATATAACTATTTCAATAGTTATTTTGATAAATTGAACAGTGTATATTATATTCCAAATATTGCTTCCGGTCCATAACTTTTATTTCATTACAAAAAAATAATAATTTTGAATTGACACAGAAAATAATGGCGACTCTTAACGTTTTTTGTTATAAGTAGGTAGTTCAAAACTAAGTGACCTCAGACTACATCAAATTTTGGATCATGTTAAGTCAGAGACAAAGGGACGATAAATAATTTAAATGTTTTAAAAAATATATATATTGTTAACAACACGGGTTCCCGTTTTTTCTCATATATCAGGTGTTCACCCAAAGTCAGAAGTATTATTATTATTAATTTTTTGCATTTTTTTTTACAAGAGTCGGCATTTTTTCTGTGTCATTCCTAAGTATTTTTTTAATAATAATTTATAATCTTATTTCTATTTTGTTTAGAAGTAAAGTTTTTGTATTTTATTTTTTAACTTGTGTCGATGACAATTACAACAATAAAAAAAGAAAAGTGATTTACGCTATCAATGAGTATTTGAAAAAGGCAAATGTTTCGTATGTTTTGATTGGTCAATTCTTTTCTACATATTTGACATCCATGAACATTGACAGTCATGTTCACAAAAAAGGAACCAACAACACAAAACTCATTTATATTAGAAAGAATTATGTATGTAGTCAATTTTTATTTCTGTTTTATATGGTATTTAATTATGAAAATATTTAGGTTACGTTTTGGCATGGTTCTGCCCTTCATACATTTTTAAAGCAATCTTTATATTTATTTATTTATTTGTTCTATATTGCTTTCCTCCTTTGTTTAGTTACAGACTATTTTATTAACAGTTGGATATGGTCTAAACATGGAATCATTATTCAGCAAACTCTTAGCAACACCAGATAATTTTCAAAATCCACTAGGATTATCTATTGATTCTTCATTAACGGATGGATTCATGAAAACGGATTCAAAGTCATTACCAATAATGTTTACAATGATGAAAGAAATGGCGTTAAACAAATTAAACAGCCAGACTTCATCATCTACAACACCCAATCCGGCACAAATTTTAAGAACTACTTTACCAGTAAATTTGAATAAAAGACTCAGTATAACTGATATTGTGACTGGAAAAGTTGAGCCAAAAACCACAATTACACATTCTATACAACATATACCCGACTATAACACTGTCCAAGCAAAACAGTCGAATTATCCAGTCCAAAAGCAGACGACAAAAAATGTACTAACACAAACACAAACGCAAAGCTTTACTAAACAGACGACTGGACAAACTACACTTTTAAATCAGATTGATCCTCCAATATTAAGACAGAACACAAGCCCGTATGCTTCTGATCAAACTTTTAACGCTGCTAAAAATCCAAAAATAAAATTCAATCAACAAGAAGCAGGAACAATTTATAACAAATCACCTTCATCTCTACATAGTGTTAATATAGATATGAATGTGCAGCAACACGGGTATAACAATCCAATCAACTCAGTCCATGAACAAAGAGGGATTGACGACCAACCTTTAAACCAGCAAACAAATATCAGTAACAAACATAGAGGTCAAGGTCAAAAATCGTCAAGAAATGCTGTGCTCTCAACAAACAGATTTGTAGATAATATTCAACCTAATCATCTCGCTCTAGACAGTAGTTTGTCCCAATTTCTAGATGTATCTGTAAGATCACCGAAAAGAAATATAAAAAATGTCGATCCCAAAACAGTAATTGGAAAAGAGACAAGGGATTTAACTAAAGATACTAAACCATTGTTCAAATCTAAATCAGGGGCAACAAAAAGAGGAAATTATGTCAAAACTATAACTGAAAACAGATTTCAGGGAGTAGATAATATGTACGTGGGTAACTCGGGTATTAAATACAAGTCTGTACCTCAGGATGGAACATTAAAGATAAATAAAGAACGACCAGGTTTACAGAATACACCGTTTATACAGGCAGAGTTTGTAAACGAGAAATCGAGATTCCATACTACAGGAATGACACAAATAAGATTTCAAAATAAACATTTACAGAAAACAGCATTGAAACAGTCTATGATCCAAAACTTGCCTGCATCACAACTTGGACATGGAAAGATGACTGCTTCAAAATTTGCACGTCAGAATAAACCCGAGTCACAACTTGCATATCAAAAAACGCCTGCGACTCGATCTGATTATCAAAAAATTGGTATATCACAAGCAACTTCCAAAATAGTTGTAGACTTACCTGCTGCATATACAACACAACAAAGTAATTTAAAAACCACACCGAAACCAAAAATGGCATTAGAAAACAAAGAAATACGGTCAGTGAAACGTGTTTTTAATGTCCAACACCAAGAACAGCAGCAGCAAAACGCACATCTGCAGCAACCACAACAACAAAATCAACAACAACACCAATATAAACATAAACAGCAACTACAACAACAAAACCAACAACCAGGGCAGAAGCAGCAACAACCAGGGCAGCAGCAGCAACGCCAACACCAACAACAGCAACAACATCGACAACAGCAGCTACATCTACATCATCAACAAAACCAACAACAAAAACAAAATCAACGCCACCACCAACAGCAACAACAACAACACCATCTACATCAAAACCCCCAACAACATCATCGTTTTACAGTCACTTCTCCTTTGACAACTCTTTCGCCATCTGTATCAACAACAACTAAACCAAAGTACATACCAAAGAAACGCAACAAACGTATGCCCTCACAGGAACATTTTGGATCCTATTTACTTGGTCTGGCAGAAAGAATGGCAGAAAGAAATAAAAAATTGAAAAAGACCAGCGGTTGTGATACTTTACAAGCGAAAATTGATAATAATAATTGTAATGCAACAAAAACAATCGATGTTACTTATACTACAACTGTTGCCCCTCTAGCTGCATTTGGTGTGTTTTCTAGAATTTGGCAGAATGACAATATCGACACCGGACTACCTGACAGAGTCAACGAAATAGGAAGATATCCGACAACAAAAAGAACAGTTCGAACAGTTTCATCGAATTTAGAAAGCAACCTTGCTATCAATTCTGCTTCCAGTACATTAAAACGGTTAAATAACACCAAAAGCAGAAAAAAATCTCGAAATCCGAATAGAAATATTTTCCAATCTTTTAATTTAAAACTGGAATCCAGTTATAATCAGAATATCGGTACCGATACAAAAATGTTAGATGACAGACAGAGTAACATTCAGGCTTTAAAGAATGTTATCGAAAAAACTAAAAGGAAACTACACAATGCAATGATGAACAAAATGCCAATGATTGAGGCCACGAACCATAACGCCGATACTATGACTACAATGAGTAGTTACAATTATAAATCAGACTGGAACACAAATATCAACAACGGTTTACAGAGTCCAACAGGAACACAACCGGGCTTAAGTCACATTGGAAGTAATAGGAATTTCCAAAGGCAAGGTACAAACTTTGCCAACGTCAATAATTTAAATCAAATACGAGCTACTGTTACGCCAAATACTAACAGCTGGGATAATGGAATAAACATTAATGTCAAAGAGGTAGGTCCTCAGCCACGGATAGGTAATACTATTTCACAAGCAGGCGGTCCACGAAGAATGAGTAACAATGTCAGACAAAGAGGATCTCAAACGAGGATTGGCAACAGTATTTTACAAACAAACGTTCAACGAGGGATGGGTAATACTATCTCACAACAAAGAACGGGCAACAATAATATCGTACAAGGAGGTTTTCGACAGAGTAATACAGTACAGGATGTCATGAGCGGGGTTTTTCCAGAATATGTAAGTATCATTCGTGTTTTTTCTTTTTTCTGTTTATTTATAATATTGGCTATCAATACTTATGAACAAGAAGCGACCTTGTTCATGCTCTTAACCAATTAAAAGTTAGTCCCAGAGATGATGTTTTATAAATAGGAATGTTTAGTTAGCAATGACATGAGATTCTGATTGTAAAAAGTGACATAATAAGATAAGTATTTTCAGACTGTATACGAATTTTAAGACACGGGTTACTTGATCGTTACCCTTGTTTTCTTTCATTTGTTTCTTTTTACTTTTTAAATATATGTTACTTTTTTCAGCTGCAGGTTTTTCAGTTTTTTTCTTTTTTTAACCAACCGGGCAGAGTTTTCCGCTTTGACTTCCATTTTGTATTTTCGTATTCTCACATCTGTATACACAATAGAAAAACTAGTTTCGCCTACAGGCAATGGCGTATTATGTGGCGTCCAATATGATTTACATTCACTTCGACGCTATGTTAATTTTTTTTTTAATTTTTTTTTAGGTTTTACTTTACAATAATCATGACCATCAAACATGCTGCACATAAAATAAGTCTTGTTAAAAAATTAAAGTAGAAAACAAAAATATTCATTCTTAAACCCGATTCTTAAAATTTGAAAGACATTTTTTCTTTGTTTTCTAGTGTTTTACAAATTTGAAGATAGCATCATAAACATGAATGACTGTTTATTGATTAACACTTTTTACCATAATAATAGAGCCCTAACGTTGCTTACCTGTCACAATCAATACATATTGTATATTTAACAGAGAGATCTCAGATCACTATCCAAAGTGAAAAATCTATCACTATCTGTTGTGTAAACTTAACCCGACATTTATCCTAGTTTAAAAAGAGAAAAAAAACTTGTCTATGTTTCTACAGGTGTTAGTTTTAATCACGCCAGAAAGTAATCGTCAATCGTACAAAATCCGAGTTTTAACACAAAGAATTAATATTACTTATTATTAGGGATAATATGTTACTTTTTACATAGTCGTGTTTCAATGATACGAAAGAACCTGACGTTTGCAGTTTAAAAAAGATGTTTACGTGAAATTAATTTTACATGAGCATGCCTTCTTGGTGCTAGAGTAGTGTCTCTTTCCATGTACAATAAAACCTTTAACTAATTTTTATTTTAATTTTTCGTGTTGCAGTGACAAAAAAAAACTTAACACAACCTTTTGTTTGTAATCCTTTTTTTAAATTTAATTAAAATTTAATTTACCTTTTTTCGAATTTTATTATTATTATTATTATTATTATTATTGGAAACATTGAATTTGTTATACTCGGCAACACTATAGTGTAAGATTCTTGTATTTCCGATTTTACAAAAATATAATAATAATAATAATAGTAATAGTAATAATAATAAAAATAACAACAACAATAGAAGCAAGGCAATGTATTGAACTTCTTGCCATATGATAAGAAAAGAGCTGATGTAACGGATATATTCACCAAATAAACTCTAAATATTATAAGACATAAAATTCCACATAAGATAATCATTTAGAGACTTTATAACGGTTTCTGATTTCCATTGTCCCAACTCGTTAGTTAACAAAGTTATTTATAATCATTATTATTGTTTGTTCAAGTACAGAATTCCGTCCTGGTGTTTATTGCATTGTGGTTTTGTTATTGTCATGCGCATTACCTGTTATATCTCACATTAATATTGTATAATATACTTGTGTACGTTAAATAATAACAACACATTATTGTTACATATATACACCTCTATATGTATCATTTATTATCTATTTTATAAGTTATATTTATATGTTTTCAATAAACACAAATCTTATGTTATCTGCAATCTGTAATGTTTATAAAAGACTAGATTTTACATTGGATTTCAAATTTTTCATAACTTTTCATGTTTAATAAAAAGAAGTTAATTAAGTTTCTGCCATCTGCTAACACGGGGTGAGAAGTAATTGAACAGACGTCTGAATGAAGATTTTCCTTTCTTTACTTTTTTCTTAACATCTAAAAAATATTTTACAGTAACATTCATAAATACCTGTAACACGACACCTTTCAAATGTAATATTATTTTAAAAAACGTCACCAAATTTTAATTGCGATCAGACTCTCCAGCAAAAGAATAAACTGATTTTCAAATGAAATCGGGCTGCATGAATAGCAACACTTCTACTTACAATTAGAATGATCTATTAAAATAACATCATGCACACTTTTATATATTGAAATTTTATATATAAAACACTCCAGTTTTTTAAGGAACGGGTCTCCTTAAATGACATCATAGAATCGTTCAAATAAAATTAGATGTAAGATGTAGATTATCGTGTTTAAATAAGACTTGAATCTGCATATGGCAGCACATAACTTTTTACATGGAATCTGGCTCTACATAATACATGCATCAGCTTTCAAATGAGGTTAGAGCTGAGTTGAGTTATGGTGTTTCACGTCTCAGTCAAGAATATTTCACTTATATCGAGACGTCGCCAGCTATAGGCAAAAGTGCAGAAATTTTGTCTGTGCGTTGGGCTGATGGCATTATACAGCAGGGTTCTTTATCGTGCCAAGTCTTTCGTGACACGGGACCTCGTTCATTTTAAGTTCCCATCCGAAAGAATAGTAACTGCCGAGTGCTTGGCGAAAGAACAGTCACTACCCACTTTCAATTCTTGGGTCAGACCCGGGGAGGGTTCGAACCCACGACCTTCCACTTACGGAGTGAGCACTCTACCAACTCAGCTACCGCAGTGGTAAAAATGAGGTTAGAGATTCAGAATGAAAAATCTCAATCGACCGTTAAGGATGTTTAGATACTGATTATTATTTAGAAATATCAGTGACATTCGACAGGAATGAAGATCAACAGAGGGTTATTTAGTGTGTGTGTGTGTGTGTGTGTGTGTGTGTGTGTGTGTGTGTGATTAGTTCCAATATGTTGAGTTTCAAGTTGAAAGCATGTTTTTGTTTTAAATGCACTCATTTGGTTTATAAATATGTCTAATTGTCTTGTTTTTATTTTTTATATTCGCTGTTACATTATCAGTAGCCAAGTACAGGTTTTATACGAAACATACCAGCTGGCTTTACTTCTGTGTGGATAGTTTTTTCTTCAGCGTTTTCAGTGATATTTGGCGTTACTTGGGGAATATAATCTATTATCTGAAAAATAAAACACTAGATTAATATTTGGGTATATTCTCAAACATTTTTTTACAAACAGATAGATAACATTAACTAAAAAGTCACCAAAACATCAAATTAGTTAATCTTCAAAAGATTTTAAAATGTTTTCATTTACAAAACAAAAAAGTGTTGCTTAGAAACAAAAAAAAAAAAAAACAAACAAACAAACAAACAAACAAACAAATAATAAAAAGATCTTTTGAAAATGATATAAATTAAAAATGACATAAAAAAAGAACAAACCAATTTCAATATTATTCAAAGATTATTTAAATCTTATAGCCATATAGAAAAAAAAACTCTTCAAATAGTTTCATTTTAAGAATCATTTATCGAACAAAACCTAAGTAATTAAAGCGTTACTTTATACTTAAAGATTGTCGTTAAATTAAACTTCCCGACCTAATCAAGTAATTAACACTAGGACCGAAAACTGAAAATGTAAACAAATCTGTAACTAGTGTTAAAAAAGTTCAAATATATTGAAAGCTGAAACTGTTTCATCGTTCACTACCTGTATACATAAATCAAATACCTGTACAATAATTGTGTTCATTAACAATTGTTGGTCTTGTTCAAATACACTTGTCCCGTTAGTTAAGTTTTTTAGTGCCTCTCTGCTCTTTATTATCTCCATAACTAACTCCATAACATCTTCATCAGACATATGTGCTGGAACTAACAACGTTCTTTCTGATTGTTCTGTGATTAAGTACCCCGTAGTCAGTTCAACAACATCTACTACATTCTGTGTCAAGATGGCTGAAATTTCTAAAAATAAAAAAATCCATGAAATATAAGTCTTATCTTGAACTTGGTCTTTGAGCTGAGTGTCCTTGGTTACTCAAGCTGATACTATATGTCGCCCGAGACATCAAGATATGGTCTGGAAATGTCATTTAAAAGTATTATGTTATTTTGATTTCAGATCTAGAAGTGGGTCAAATGTCTAAGTTTATATAGAATTAAACCCCAGAGCGTTTCCATATACAAGTTCTTAAATGTCGGGGTTATGGGTTAAAACTTCAGACGAGTTCCCTTTACTAGATTGTAAATGTATGTGATATGAATGTTAACTTCAGAGATGTAACGTATAAGTTTTTAAATATGAGCTTTATAGGTTCAATCTTCAGTTTACAAGTTTTCAAGTGATAGGGTAACTGATATAAACTTCAGTTGTGTGGCTTAATCAACTTTTTACATGTCAGGGGTTATGGGTTGAAACTTGTGATGACAATATGATTATTTTTTTAGTTCATTTACACCTAACGTATTTAGGTGACACAGTAACCTGTTGTACAACTTCATGATGACACTTGACATCAATTGCATCTAATCTCTTAACTTTGGAATGTTCCAGTAAACTCGGTTTTTTTAACACATAAGAAATAACAGGCCGGGTAATTGTAATTCAACACTCTGTAATAAGAGTCAGTTTTTACAACGACCAATTATTCTATTGCAAGTTTGTCAGCAGTATTTGAAATTAAGAGACTAAACCCTGGCTGCATTTGACTCTCTCTCTCTCTCTCTCTCTCTCTCTCTCTCTCTCTCTCTCTCTCTCTCACACACACACACACACACACACACACACACACACACACCGTTGCATTACTGAACCGGATTTGTCCCATCATGTCACACACTTTTTACCGTTACAATGAAATACTTTTTTTACCTTTTTTACTATTCACTGTGAATTTACCAAGATTTAAGGTTTTCTTCCTAGGATAAAATGGTCCACAATAATTTATCTACAAAAATATATAGGTAAAACTTAATAGATTAATTTATCATCTGAAATTTCTTTTGAAAAACACTATTTGGCACAGAGGCTGACGAAAATTTCTTAAAGCCTCTCGTGATTTTAACTATAAGCAAAAAATAGTTCATCATCGCCTGTAATATAACCAATGGTGTTCACAATGAATGACGGATGACTTACTCCCAGGTTGGGCTGTTGAAGTACGGTTTTTTTTTTGTTCACGACAACTGACGGATGACATACTCTCAGGTTGGGCTGTTGAAGAACGGTATTTTTGTTCACGACGAATGACGGATGACTTAATCCCAGGTTGGGCTGTTGAAGAACGGTATTTTTGTTCAGGACAACTAACAGATGACTTTCCCCAGGTTGGACTGTTGAAGGACGGTGTTGTTCTCAGAACACACCGTTTACTCTATTATCAAAGATATGACTATGGTATTAATGAAAGAATCCTTAGTTGTGCGTAAAACGCCACAATCAACACTTCAGCGGTTCTTGAATCCTAAAATTCGAATATCACTCGAGCAGGTGCTATTGTGAGAGAAAAAGTCGATTGCCAAAGATCGCTTGTTTTCTCTGATCACACAGATTCCCGTCTAATGTGTCTTCCACCATTCTATAACTGACACACCCATTTAAGGAAGGAATCCTGACTGGGGTGAAGGCACTCAATACTATAGTAATCTTATTATTCTCTCATCTGTTTCGGAATCGCAATAGAAAAAAAATCCTATATTAATTATGTTAAAAACTTGATTTGGATAAAAAAATCCTCCTTTTTTACTTTCTTCGTTGATCAAGATTACCAGACATTGTTCTGACTTAAAATCGGACTGGGGACCGTACTTTGTAATGATCACTGGTATTATAAAACCATGGAACTGAGTTTGAGTTTTTCAGTTTGCTTAAACAAACGGTCTTAAAAAATACAGAAGGTAGCCATGGAAAAATTACCTCACGAAAATTTAGATGATTAATTAATAATGTTCTGAAAAATAAACCGTGGATACAAAAGTGAAATGTTCATATAATACCTGTTCCATTATCTTTCGTATAATTGTACTATATGGAAGTTCATAAAGGTTCTGTCCTTTCGCAATTTTTGTTAATTTCTCTACGGCTTCCAATGAAAACTTTACAACTTCTAACATCTTATCACCATCTAGTATTGGTACATAAATATTTCCCTTTTCCTTCTCTTCAAGTAAGATTCTTTTGCTGATATGTATGGCAATTTGTTTTTTCATGTTGTAGAATTCCATTTGTGTTTCTGATATAAATAAATGAATAAATAAAAAAAATAAATAAATGAATAAATAAATAAATAAAGCAGAAATCGACATAATAGAAATCAATAACATTCCACATGTCGCTTGTTATTTTGTAAATCATCATCATCATCATTATCAACAGCATCATTATCATGATAATTATCATCATCATCATCATCATTATTATTATAATCACCATTGTCTTTATTATTATTATTATTATTATTATTATTATTATTATTATTATTACCGCTTACTTCTTGTCATTTTCAGATAATTGCTTTTGTAACATCTATGAGTGCATTGTCTTCTCTTTGCTTTCTGGATTATAACTTTCCACCATAGCACTGGTAACAAGGACGTTGCTAAATGACGTCATAGTAACTACGTTCTGCACACATCGTATTTGAAAAAGGAAGTACGTTCGGAATCGAGTCTCTCATCGCACTTTTTCTTAACGTTTTCAAGTCCCGTTATTAAACTGTAATTGTTTAGATCAGGAATATAACGCTGTATTATATGTCGTTATTAGATGAATCAAAGATGGACCTTACAGTTTGGAAAAAGGCGTTTAGTAAATGACAACATGGATTGTAGAATATTTTCTTTATTATTAGAATGTTACCGGCACCCCGTCATTCGACCTTGAATTTGGTATATATATAGATGTAGTGTAAGCGTATTGTATTTCTTGCGTTTGATGTGTCGTGTCTGGTTTAGTAATAACAAATACATATTTTTCATTATTGATTTTATTCAATTTTATTTTATTTCTACAAAAAAAAAAAAAATAAAATAAAAAAAAAAATAGATAAATAAATTAAAAAAAAAAAAAAAAAAAAAAGAAAAAAAAGAACAATTCTTTTCTGTGACGTCATAAATGTTACGTATACTTTAATCAGAATGTATTCACAAGAATGACATTTTCCGTACATATAATTTATATTGAAATAAATATTATTTACAGAAATCATTTTAATACAAGTGTACTTTAGAGTACGTGTGAAGATTACCTGATTGTTCAGAAGGGATAATTTAACATTTTACAGGGCCTTTGTCAGGTTCAGCATTTTCTGTTGCAACTTTAAATAATTGTTAAGGTTACTTTGTGCATGTTGTGGTTGTCGCTTTTATCTTCAATATTTACATAAAGGGTCATTTTAAGACAAACTGTATAATAAATTAATTAACCTTTAACCAATTATAAACAATTAAAACCATTATTCCAGATGTCTAACGTTTCTTGACATCTTATTTTGGGGTAATGTTTTACACTTACGCTTTCAAAATTTAAAGATACAACTTTTAGTTTTTCTTACCGTAACGATAAAAAATAGTAGTTTTAGAGATAATTTTGCTTTTTTCCCATTACTGGTTACTTAGCGAATAAATAAGATTTTAAACTCGGCTGAACCTATTTGTTTCAGATTTAAATAATTTAAAACTGAGAAAAATAAACTGCCAAGCATTTTTTAATATACATATATATAAATATCATAATTTATGGAAAATACAGAAAATCTGACTCTAGATTTTTTTTTCTAATTTGTTAAATGCAAAATTATGAATTTTTATAAAATAAAATGTTAGAATTTGATTAATAAAATTTTTTTTTCAAAGAAATTCCAAATTTTTCATATGACACATGTAAAACGAAAACAAATGAGAGTTTTATGAGACCGAATCGCAGGATGCATGAAATTAACAAACATAAATATACTGGCCTATGTTCAACCCCCTCCCCCCCCCCAAAAAAAAAAAAAAAAAAAAAAAAGTAATAATAATAAAATAAATAAATTAAAATAAAAACACTTGACTTTCCACCAGAGAAATGAGGCAGGTTGTTTTGGAAGAGTAATTACCTTTTCCTTGCTAGCTACATCTACCTAGCTAGCTACATCTGCCACGTGCGAAAACTTAGTTTCAGAATGAAAGGAACATGTAACTAAGTGACGTCAAATATATACAACAACCAGCAAGAAAAGATGAACGATTTGTATACCGATTGTTTGTTGCAAAACACAACAAATATATTGTCTATCAAAAACTCTAACATTTTGTTAATGCTATCTTCAGTATATTTTTGTTTGCAGTCTGTATGGTGTTTTACAAAATAACCAGAATCCCTGCTAAGCGCTAATTAGATGTTAAAATCTTGGTTTACTGTTTTGTAAAAGAAGTGAATAATTAGTTTTAGACGTTCTTTTAATTATAGAAAAATATACAATATATTTCTCAAACAAATAACTCAATTCGCTCATTCCACTTTATATTTGTACATATTTTTGTTCGAGTCATGTAAGAGGGTTTTTAGAGGAAAAAAAAGGTTAAATACGTTCGTTCAAACGGGTTGTCATTTCATAAAAAGTTTAAATCACTCGTTTAATTATGGGGATGTTTGGAAATATCTGTAAAATTGGACGATATGATAGAACAGATTTTAGTATCAACATTTTTGTCGATTTTAATTAGAGATATTCATACATAATTTGAACTATAGGTAAATATTTATTTTTCCTGTGTAAATTATTTAGCGATTCGTCATATTCTCCAAATACCCGGGAAGAGCAATATTTTATTGAATATATAATTCTATGATTTCGGACACATGAACTGGTATAGTTTGATTTTTCAAAACTTCGTAAACCAGTAAAACGTAAACGGTTTCTCTGTGAACAAAGGTACAATGGTTCCTAGTTCTTGCTCAAATACTTGTACAATCTATTCATGTTTTAAGAATGTTTTATTCTGCACCATCGTTGTAATAAATCTTTTAAATTCATTAATAAATTTAAGTGCAAGTTACAACTACATTTAAACATTAAAGTCAAATATTTTAAGTTTTATTTCTAAAGTTGTTTTATTGGCTCATTTAAAATTGAAGCACTTGCTGATGAATGTAGCGTTAGAATAATTTGTAATCATTATTTAATAAATTACTTTCCGGTAATAATTTGACAAAACCGTCATGATGAGTCATTGTGCGCATGTTTTTGATTTAAACGACTTTAATTCCTCTTCTGTCAAAGCTAATACACAGTCTGTTGATTTTACTACTCAATGTATGGTAAAATAAATCTGATTTTTATATTAAAAATTTGCCTTTTTTAGGGTAACTAGATATAAACTAATTACAGCTCTTAATAGTTCGAGTACTACACTACTGGGTACTGATTCGTTACTTTATCAGGTGCTCGTTCAATGTCAAGTTTTCTTTTTCGCCCTTAGAATATATCTGTTTACGTTGTGAAATGTTTTGGTTTGTTTGATTATTTAAGAAATATCTACGTTTATTGAGACATAAGCTAAAACATATGACGTGTACACTTAATACCGCGCTTAGCACCCCGTTTTTAAGATTATGATTAAAAATTTTGTTAAAACGCAAGTTATTCCTCATAATTTAATTTTAAACATTTAGACTAATTTGTTTTATTTTTTTTTTAAATTTTTTTAATAATTAAAATTAAATTTTCTCCGCGTAGGAACTGTCTTTAACAAACAATTTTAGCCAATGAAATGGAACAAGATATAAGCCACGCCCTTCACGTTTAGCTATGCTGTGGTTGCAGCCTAAAAAAACAATCATGACAGTTTACGTTATTTTGGTATTGCAGTATAATATAACCGAAATTAGAAATTAAATTACTTTTTTAAAACTTCAGTGAGTATTCATATATTCAATTTTACTTTTTCACAGCCGTAAATTAAACAAAAGGTCGAAATACTATCATTTAACCGCAATAAGCCCGAGGCTTTCTTCACAGTTTCATGAAAGTTACATAATTTCAAACATAATATTCTCACGTTATATCATATTGTACCAATCCATAAATGTCTTTGTTCTCTTTAAAAGTTGTCATTTCGACCAAAATCATTAAAACAATTTGATGTCAGATAGAATAAAATGTTTAGAGTAACAAGGAGAATATTATGCTAAAATGTCAAATAGATGTTTTGATGAGCTTACTTTCTGCACCTTTATATGCAATATGAATAAAACAGCTAGGTTTTTAAAACCGTGTAATTTACTTATTTCCTAATATTTTCATTTCCGAAATAGATCGATGAATATTCAATGGAATTTATTTCGAGCAAAGAATTACATATGTTTATCGAAATTCCCAAGCTATATTTTAGTCTTGATGGTTTTTAAAGGCAATGCTTTGAAGCTTACATTGACATGGATCTATATGTCTTACTTATTTAATTGACGAATGATTGGTGTAAGAACCGTAAATAATCATAAATGATCCTGCCGTGATCGATCCCGCGCGCTCTAGCTATTGATTTATTTGTATAACAACCAAGTCTACACTTTTGTATGTAAAGCTGTATATATGATTAGTTGTCTCCATATTCGCTTTTTAGTCCATTAAATTGACTGATTATCTTGGTTAGTACACAAGCACTGAAAATTTAGAAAAGACATTTATAATGCTCCAAATACCACTGCCGACTACAGCAAAATGTTCAATGTGCGTGAATACAATATGAGTATGCTGTTCGTGACAATTGAAGTTATAAAATGAAAGCTTTGTTCTACCAGGGTATTATAATTCAATTGTTATTTATTTACAGTTCGAGTATGCTGTTCGTGAACCTACTGGAGCAGTTATAATGAAATATTTTTTTAATTACAGTTTGAATATGCTGTTCGTGAACCTACTGGTGCAGTTATAATGGAGACTTCAGAGATGATCACACCGTATGTACAGCACATACGTAATGATGCTGCCAATGTAGAAGTTTTTGTAGAGATCGGTGGATATATGGTAAAAAAATTCCTTTACTTTATATCGCATTATTTCTTAATTTTTTTTTTCGCAAATCGCAAAATTGCAGGACACTTTTTGGTGTAGAATTTTTCAGTGGTTAAATTGTTTGTTATTTACTTCCTAATGATCTCAAAATTTAACTTTCGTGTTGAAAAATAAAATCCTTTCAAAGACGGTACAGTAAAACACGCATAAGCGCTTTGAAAACTTAACCACCTTGCTTTTTGCCATGAACTTAAATGTTTTTGATAACTTTGTCACCTTGCTTTTTTGCCACAAACTTTAAATGTTCTTTGATAACTTGACTACCTTGCTTTGCCACGGACTTTAAATGCTCTTTGATAACTTGACTAGCTTGCTTTGCCACGGACTTTAGATGCTCTTTGATAATTTGACTACCTTGCTTTGCCACGGACTTTAAATGTTTTTTTTGGTAACTTGATCACATTGCTTTTTGCCAAGAACTTTAAATGTTCTTTGAAAACTAGGCTATCTTGTGTTTTGCCACGAACTTTAATGTCCAAAACTGTATTCGCTCTGTTCTTAATTTAGCACCAAAAAAGCTTAAGAATTACAATATTTTACTGAAATGTTGGAAACATATCGAGCTTCTAACGGAAGTTAAAAAACATTAAACATCATAAAACTGACAGAAAATACTTCATTTTGAAGGAAACTTTAAAGTCATTAAGTCTTCTACTGCAATGCTACTGGCTTTAAGTCGTTACCTTTGACAATTTGATATACATTGTATATGTCACAGAGAGCGAATGAATAAATATCTACAAAATTGGTGTTAAAGGTGTTAAATAATAATATAATAAAAACAATCTTTTACTCGGTCAAATAATTATCGATAAGTTCCATTATCTTGCTGTTTTAGGGACAAGGTATGTTTGCTGTGTCAGGTGAGAGATGCTGGATTGGAGCTAATTCAGATTTTACACAGTTTATACAAGCTATAGAAAATGTAACCAGAGAAGTACAAATGGTAGGTCAGCTAAGAACAAAAACAATCAAATAAAATGAGTTAAATAAAATGGATAAAAATCACTAGGTCCCAATGGCAACCTTCGTAACAGGTTCTTACATGACTTATTTCCTAAAATGTATTTAACCCTCGGTGGCGAAGTGATAGTACAAAGCAACATCTTGATCACCACTCCTATCGTTGCTTAACACGAGCATCATTCAAGCATATTAGGTTTAAGAATACTTATCCGTTCATTTGTGAAGTTTTCTGTAGTTTTTGCAAGATACTAAGGCAACCATCCAAGTTCGTACTACCATGTACGTAAAAATCTTAATTTTGGCGTAGAGAATCATTACACCATTCCAATATATAATCAATCAGAAGCCAGAAGTATTTAGTAAGGCGAAAATTGGAAAACAAATAAGTGTTTTTGATGGATGTTTGTCAACAAAACACAAAACCTTTTATGCTTATATTTATATTAGGTTTTTGTTTTACTCAAGTAATTAATCTTGGATACTTTTTAATCATGATTTTTAAATCTTTTTTTTTCGGAAAACAAAATTTTCCTTTTCTTAAACTCCTTTCTATGAGTATTTTGTTTGTTTAAGACACGACTAGTTAACAGATATATAAGGACGATACACGCTACAGAGGCAGGAATTCTATCACAGGAGGCGTTTGCTAAACAAAGTCCGACAATACACGAGAATCTACAATGTGAAGGAAATACAATGTATTATATAAGACCTACAGCAACTCAAGGTAAACAAGTAATAAATACAGAAAATTAATAAACGCTGCTCCAAGGTCTGAAATCACCAGACCACTGTGTTAGGTCTGAAACCACCAGACCACTGTGTAAGGTCTAAAACCACCAGGCCACTGTGTAAGGTCTGAAACCACCAGACCACTGTGTTAGGTCTGAAACCACCAGACCACTGTGTTAGGTCTGAAACCACCAGGCCACTGTGTTAAGGTCTGAAACCACCAGACCACTGTGTTAGGTCTGAAACCACCAGGCCACTGTGTAAGGTCTGAAACCACCAGACCACTGTGCTAGGTCTGAAACCACAAGGCCACTGTGTAAGGTCTGAAACCACCAGACCACTGTGTTAGGTCTGAAACCACAAGGCCACTGTGTTAGGTCTGAAACCACAAGGCAACTGTGTAAGGTCTGAAACCACAAGGCCACTGTGTTAGGTCTGAAACCACCAGGCCACTTTGTTAGGTCTGAAACCACAAGGCCACTGTGTTAG
>CM056606.1:40994931-41024931 GCA_029721355.1 Tegillarca granosa | reverse complement strand
AAAAGCTCTTATTATCCATCTGCTCACAACAAAACGTAACAGCCTAAATCCCAATACCATCATTTCAAAATTATACAAGAACTCATTCAAAGTTATACAAGAACCCCGTTCAAAGTTATACAAGAACCTCATTACAAAGTTAAACAAAATCTTCATTACAATGTTATACAAAATCTTCATTACAAAGTTTTACAAGAACCTCGTTCCAAAGTTATACAAGAACCTCGTTCCAAAGTTATACAAGAACTCATTCCAAAATTATACGAGAACCTCATTACATTGTTATACAAAATCCTCATTACAAAGTTATACAAGAACCTCAATCCAAAGTTATTCAAGAACCTCATTACAAAGTTATACAAGAACCTCATTACAAAGTTATTCAAGAACCTCATTACAAAGTTATACAAGAACCTCATTACAAAGTTATACAAGAACCTCATTACAAAGTTATACAAGAACCTCATTACAAAGTTATACAAGAAACTCATTACAACGTTATACTAGAACTTCATTACAAAGTTATACGAGAACCTCAATCACAAATTATACAAGAACCTCATTCAAAGTAATACAAGAACCTCGTTCAAAGTTATACAAGAACCTCATTACAAAGTTAAACAAAATCTTCATTACAATGTTATACAAAATCTTCATTACAAAGTTATACAAGAACCTCATTACAAAGTAATACGAGAACCTCAATCAAAAATTATACAAGAACCTTATTCTAAAGTTATACAATAACCTCATTCAAAAATTTTACAATAGCCTTATTACAAAGTTATACAAAAACCTCATTACAAAGTTATACAAGAACATCATTACAAAATTATACAAATTCTTCATTACAAAGTTATACAAGAACCTCATTACAAAGTTATGCGAGAACCTCATTACAATGTTATACAAAATCTTCATTACAAAGTTTTACAAGAACCTCATTACAATGTTATACAAATCTTCATTACAAAGTTTACAAGAAACTCATTACAATGTTATACAAAATCTTCATTACAAAGTTTTACAAGAACCTCGGTCCAAAGTTATACAATAACCTCATTCAAAAATTATACAAGAACCTCATTACAAAGTTTTACAAGAGCCTCATTATAATGTTATACAAAATCCTCATTACAATGTTATACAAAATCTTCATTACAAAGTTTTAATAGAACCTCGTTCCAAAGTTATACAAGAACCTCATTCCAAAATTATACAAGAGCCTCATTACAAAGTTATACAAAATCATCATTACAATGTTATACAAAATCTTCATTACAAAGTTTAACAAGAACCTAGTTCCAAAGTTATACGAGAACCTCATTCAAAAATTATACTAGAACCTCATTACAAAGTTATACAAAATCATCATTACAATGTTATACAAAATCTTCATTACAAAGTTTAACAAGAACCTAGTTCCAAAGTTATACGAGAACCTCATTCAAAAATTATACTAGAACCTCATTACAAAGTTATACAAAACCTCATTACAAAATTATACAAAATCTTCATTACAAAGTTAAACAAGAATCTCATTCCAAAATTATACAAGAACATCAATCCAAAGCTATACAAGAACCTCATTACAAAGTTATACAAGAACCTCATTACAAAGTTATACAAGAACCTCGTTCCAAAGTTATACAAAAACCTCATTCCAAAATTATACAAGAACATCAATCCAAAGCTATACAAGAACCTCATTACAAAGTTATACAAGAACCTCATTACAAAGTTATACAAGAACCTCGTTCCAAAGTTATACAAAAACCTCATTCCAAAATTATACAAGAACATCAATCCAAAGCTATAAAAGAACCTCATTACAATGTTATACAAAATCCTCATTACAAAGTTATACAAGAACCTTATTTGAAAGAACATGTACATAAAATCAACCAAACACACTCACCTTAAAGAAAACACCCACTCCATTTAAATTTTCATGAGAAAAACAGAAAATATACAGTTTAAGTGTGGGGACTTCAACCCTTTAAAAGATAACACTTGCCCCCGTGCTTCCCTACCCCTAAAATGTACAAAATTTGCGTTAAGGTTTTATGCGCCTCGAGATGCTTATAACAAATATTTATGGTTTTATAGTACAAAATTACAAATATTCTTATGTTTTTAAGATCCTTCTTTCTGCACCTCCCCGTTGAACCCGTCCGGATTTCAAAACCGGAAAGAAGAACTTCAATGGTACAGGAACCTACCCTAGAACTTTGAAATTTGATATTAAAGAAAGATGCGTCAAAGAGTGCGTCTACGATAATAATAATAATAATATATTATTAATAATAATAAAAGGAAGAAGAAGAAGAATGCAGATCTGGAAACAAAAGAAAAGCACACCAACTGGTCAGGTGGAAGACTAAAATACCAAACAAACAAACGAACACACACATACTTATGCTGTATTGTTAGTTTTATTTACATTGCAAAATATTTTTTAAAAATTGAACGGATGCTTAATGTTTTAGTGATGTTAAAGTCAAACTACTGAAGAATTATGTGATGCCATTTCGCTGTAAAAAGTAAATGACTTTAAAATGTTTGATCATTTTAGGCCAAGCCAAATTAATTTTTAGTTTTACGGCTTTTTTAAAAAAAAAACTAAAGGCGGGCGAAGCGATTAAATATATATTTTTCTAAAACACATTTTTCATCAGGCGAACAAAATTGAAATCTAACGAGCGAGCACACGAGAAGATAATTATTGCAGGAAGAAGAAGAAGAAGAAGAAGAAGAAGAAGAAGAAGAAGAAGAAGAAGAAGAAAATAGAAAAAGAGAAATAAAATAAAAAATAACTCATAAAAGCAGACAAAATGCTGTTCTGGCAAACTCCTAATCTAAATAGCAAATGATAAATCAACCAATGTTTAATAGTAATACACTGGACAAATGTTGTCCTGATATTGTGAAATTAACATTGAATGCAGCCAAAAATTTTGCAGTAAAATTGGTGCGGGATTTGATCGGAAATTTTAGCACGCGAAAAACGATCTGAAAATGAAATTAATTGTATTTTTAATTCTAAATTTTATAGGTGAGCGGGTCCAACGAACTACAGATTAATTCGTCATGGCTTTATCAATTTTTGACAAATTTTTTTGTCTTTTTTATGTTAAAAGTTTATTTTTAGCGCCATTCATTAAAAAAATAACAGAGATTTGAGTCTAATACATTACAAAACACAATCAATGATATCAGTAATAATGTTCCGTTATTTTAAGTTCTCTCTCTTCACCTGGATACAGGGACATTAAAAAACGAACTTAGAGCTGTAAAACACAATATAAAATTAATGAATTTGACTTTTTGATGTTATAAAGTGTCTTAATGAAATAATTATACCACTATTCTATATATACATATGTTAGAATGTCGACGATGTATTGTCTAAGATCCGTCCGTCAGAATTTAAATCTGCCCTGTTATCTACGTTTTTATTACGTTTCATTTTAAGTGTTTCAGAGCGTTTTATGTTGTATACATGTAATGTCACTATGAATAATTGTATCATGGAAATTATCATTGTTTGACGGAAATCAAAGCTAAAATGACGGGAACTAAGTTATTACTTATGTTGGTATGTAATATATAATTATCTATTTTTGTAATTATTTGAACTTTATCATTTTTTAAATCATTTTTTTCTATAAAAGGTATACGAACTGGGACAGTCATTATATATATAAAGGCCTAACATCTACATGTACATGATTGTTTGAAATATAACTTTTTCATACCAGAGTTTCCACAATCAATGTGAATATAAATAAATAAATAAATAAATAAATAAATAAATAAATAAATAAATAAATAAATAAATAAATAAATAAATATTCTTTTAACTCTTGGATAATATTAACAAGAAACCATTAAGGCCAGACTGTTTAGTGATTGTTTTTAAGGGAGGCTTGCTTGAGGTGAAAGATGGAATTTGGGGAGGGTTTGAAGGAACGGTTTTTGGTCGTATTTCATGGGATTTATTATCATCAAAGGTGAAAACATTACTTAGGTCTTCTAAGTAAGTTCACTGTCGGTCTACCAAGACAAAGACCACAATACAGGTTACAATTTTGATCTAACATTATGAACATAACTAGTATGCGATGACATACAGCATTAATTCCATGTTTTTAAATATTTTTTTACAATTTTTTTTACAATTTAATTTACAAATACCAAATTTGTATAAAAAACGAAGAAAATAAAACTCTAATAGGATTTAGATTAGATATTTACTCAAAAACCCCCAGACCTGTCAAAATATTCTGACAACAAAACATTTAAACAATAAACCTGATGACAGTTGGACAGAAGACACGACTTTTTAATAATAACATATGTAACGCATTGAAGGATCAAGTTTTGTTTTAAAAATAATATAATATAGGGACTTATGTAGTTTATAAAAAACACTTAAAAATATTAAAAATAATTAAAATATTGAAATATCAACTCTGTTTTTATTGTTTGAAATCAAACTCGAACATGAAACTGTACAACTACAGTGTTGCGTGTTTTCCGGAACCGTTTGTTACGCGACTAACTGCGATTTTTTCTCGGGGCCTGTTTATTACATGACTTACTGCGATTTTTCCCGGACCTTTTTGTCACATGACTTACTGCGATTTTTCCCGGACCTGTTCGTTACGTGACTTACTGCGATTTTTCCCGGACCTGTTTGTTACTGACTTACTGTGATTTTTCCAGGACCTGTTTGTTACGCGACTTACTGCGATTTTTCTCGGGGCCTGTTTATTACATGACTTCCTGCGATTTTTCCCGGACCTTTTTGTCACATGACTTACTGCGATTTTTCCCGGACCTGTTTGTTACGTGACCTACTGTGATTTTTCCCGGACCTGTTTGTTACGTGACTTACTGTGATTTTTCCCGGACCTGTTTGTTACGTGACTTACTGCGATTTTTCTCCGAACCTGTTTGTTTCGTGACTTACTGCGATTTTTCTCAGTAGCCGTTTGTTACGTGTCAAACTACAATTTTTTTCGGATCTGTTACTTTATTAATGTTTAACAATGGGATGCTTAATTTTTAGCGATTTACTGAATAGTAAAATACATTAACGCTTTAATTAAGCACAAAACTTATATAAAAGACAGATATTTTAATTAGCTAAGTACAACAAAATGTGGGCGCAGTTCTTCTTTCACATTTAAAATGTTTTGCTGTGCTATTTTCGTATGTGATACGGACAGACGCATATTTCATATTTAAGACTGTTTTTAAAGATATTTACACATTTTTAAGAAAATTTGAAATTCTAAAAACATAAAAACAGGATAAATGAATTAACATATATATATACATATATATATATATATGTATGTGTGTTATTTACCTACATACACCTGTGTAGATACCTTACATCTCAGATTACAGAACATATTAATGTTAGGACTTATCATCTCTAAAACGCTCACTTGTCACTATGACAACATATTATTTATATAACATTTCGTGACTACTTTCACGTAACAGGAATGAAATTCCTTTAAATAATCATTAATTTAATTAATTGAAGAAGCGTTGCTGAAAAATGTTGTCTTAAAGCATGGACTTACTTCAACAATCTGGACAGCTGTATTCACATACCGCACTTATTATTTATTTATTTATCCAGTGAAGATTCAAAGTAAACAGTATTTATCTTTTTAGAGATGTCACTGTAGCTAAAATTGAAGCGTTCTAAAAATCCCTAACAAAGTATTAACCAAAACAATTTTCTTTTAAAAAAGAAACATTGAATGAAAGCCTGATTTAATTCCCCATTTTGTTATACTTTAATTTCACAATTCGTTAAGGAAAGTTAGTGTAAGTGGACACTATAATGGATTTCTTCAAACAAAAGGGACTGTATACACATACCAAGGATAGTTTAGAGAAAAATTAACATTTATTAATGAATATATTATATGCTGGAAATCGACAAATATTACGTTAAAATCAGCATAGTTAACTGATATCGAGACCATATATACCAGTAGAAAATAAATCTTAGGGTTTAACAAATATGTTTATCTTTATGCCTAATGACACAGCTAAATTACTTATTTCCGTGAAGTTTTGATTGTAAATTGAAGAGGATGGTTTGCTCTGAATATCATAATTATTGTTTAGTATATATAGATATACACCTAACCAAATCGTACAACAACAATGGTTATATTGTTTCCTTATTTTATACGTAACGCATAATGACCCTAATTATCATAAAACATACATTAAGTCTGAGATGTCTAATGCTTCATTTCTTAACCAATATAACTTAATAAACATTTACATAAAAGTACTGATTTCTGTCACTTATATAGAAATAACTAACAGGTGTACTTACTAAAGTGAGGAGTCATTACCAGGGAAAAAACGAACAAATATCAAATAAATTAGATAATGACAATGTAATCTACTTAACTAATTATCTGTTGTTGGTACATTTCCCTTGGATACATACACACACGCACGCACACGCACGCACACACAAACACACACACACACACACACACACACACACACACACACACACACACACACACACATATATATATATTCTTGAAAAGTCCCATAAGGGATAAAAACGCTAGAAAGAATGTAAAAGATTTTTTAAATGTTTATCCAGGTCAAAAGGTCAAAGTTTGTTATTATATATATATATATATATATGTGTGTGTGTGTGTGTGTGTGTGTGTGTGTGTGTGTGTGTGTGTGTGTGTGTGTATAAATAAATATACTAGTGTTTGCGCCTTTACGAAGCAGTTTTCGTAATTTGCAATAATCGAATTTATATTTACGCCTACTGTTACCGAGTCTAGTTTAGTATGAGATATATCAATTAAATGACGAAATGAAAACCTCCAATCAAACCAAAGATAGTAAACTTTTCAGAGAATTTTAGAAGCTTCTTATTCAGATATCACCTGTTTACATGTTAAATGTGATACCACCCGTATATTGTATATAAAACCTTACATTAACAGAAATGGTCACAGATTAAAATTTAAAAAAGTAAAAATTGACAGGAACCAATGCTCTTAACAAATCAAAGCCATGATAAGATGAGATAATGCCGATATGGCTTAAAACAATAATTTTATATTCTTATTTTAATTTTAAATTTATTAATAGAAAAGACTTTTGGCTGATTTTAGTCTAATGATATACGGTAGTGTGGTATAAGTCCTTAAAGAAAACTATAACCATAGCCATAACCGTAACTATAACTGTAACTATAACTTTAACCATAACTATAACTGTAACTATAACTTTAACCGTACTATACTATAACCATAACCATAACTATAACTATAACTATAACTATAACCATAACCGTAACAATAACTATAACTATAACTATAACCATAACCGTAACAATAACTGTAACTATAACCATAACCGTAACAATAACTGTAACTATAACCATAACCGTAACAATAACTGTAACTATAACCATAACCGTAACAATAACTGGAACTATAACTTTAACCATACTATAACTATAACCATAACCATAACCATAACCATAACCATAACTATAAACTATAACCATAACCGTAACAATAACTGTAACTTTAACTTGAACCATACTATAACTATAACCATAACCATAACAATAACTATAACTATAACCATTACCGTTACAATAACTATAACTTTAACCATAACCGTAACAATAACTTTAACTATAACCATAACCGTAACAATAACTGGAACTATAACTTTAACCATACTATAAACTATAACCATAACCATAACCATAACCATAACTATAACTATAACTATAACCATAACCATAACCGTAACAATAACTGTAACTTTAACTTTAACCATACTATAACTATAACCATAACCATAACAATAACTATAACTATAACCATAACCGTAACAAAAACTATAACTATAACTATAACCATAACCGTAACAATAACTATAACTATAACCATAACCGTAACAATAACTGTAACTATAACCATAACCGTAACACAATTACTATAACTATAACCATAACCGTACAATAACTGTAACTATAACTATACCGGAACAATACTGTAACTATAACCATAACCGTAACAATAACTGTAACTATAACCATAACCGTAACAATAACTGTAACTATTACCATAACCGTAACAATAACTGGAACTATAACTATAACAATAACCGTAACAATAACTATAACTATAACTATAACCATAACCGTAACAATAACTATAACTTAACCATAACCATAACAATAACTGTAACTATAACCATAACCGTAACAATTACTATAACTATAACCATAACCGTAACAATAACTGTAACTATAACCATAACCGTAACAATAACTGTAACTATAACCATAACCGTAACAATAACGGTAACTATAACCATAACCGTAACAATAACTGTAACTATAACCATAACCGTAACATAACTGTAACTATAACTTTAACCATACTATAACTATAACCATAACCCATAACCATAACTATAACTATAACCATAACCGTAACAATAACTGTAACTTTAACTTAACCATACTATAACTATAACCATAACCATAACAATAACTATAACTATAACCATTACCGTAACAATTACTATAACTATAACCATAACCGTAACAATAACTGTAACTATAACCATAACCGTAACAATAACTGTAACTATAACTTTAACCATACTGTAACTATAACCATAACCATAACTATAACTATAACTATAACCATAACTGTAACAATAACTGTAACTATAACCATAACCGTAACAATAACTGTAACAATAACTATAACTATAACTATAACCATAACCATAACCATAACCATAACAATAACTATAACTATAACCATTACCGTAACAATAACTATAACTATAACCATAACCGTAACAATAACTGTAAGTATAACCATACTATAACTATAACTATAACCATAACCGTAACAATAACTGTATCTATAACCATAACCGTAACAATAACTGTAACTATAACTTTAACCATACTATAACCATAACCATAACCATAACCATAAGTATAACTATAACTATAACCATAACCGTAACAATTACCATAACCATAATCATAAGTATAACTATAACCATAACCGTAACAATAACTGTAACTATAACCATAACCGTAACAATAACTGTAACTATAACTTTAACCATAACCATAACCATAACCATAACCATAACCATAACCATAACTGTAACTATAACTTTAACCATAACCATAACCATAACCATAACCATAACAATAACCATAACAATAACTATAACTATAACCATAACCGTAACAATAACTGTAACTATAACTATAACTATAAACTTAACTATAACTATAACCTTAACAATAACTATAACTTTAACCATACCTCAACTATAAACTTAACTATAACCATTACCGTAACAATTACTTTAACCATAACTTTAACCATACTAGAACTTTAACTATAACTATAACCGTAACAATAACTGTAACTATAACTTTAACCATACTATAACTTTAAACTTAATTATAACTATAACTTATTTTGTGAACCTGTTATCGTATCCAACATAGAAATAGAGAAGAACACTTCTAAAAATGACCAAAATAGATCAGGACAATTCTTATGTTACCAAGCAGTAAACAAAATTAAAGACTTTTTCAGTTTATTAAGATCTAAAATGACATCAAGGGAGAGCGATATTAGACATAGCTCTAATCTTAATAAAATCCGCAACCATCAGCAGTTGTAACTGGCAATCGTTTAGCAGGGTTGTACGTTATCTAATATAAATCGATATACACTGTATCTGAAAATACAAAAAATATTTTTATCTACATTCAAATAAATAATAAGCTTCTTCAGATATTCGTAGGGTTCCATTGTCAGAATATGTTTAAATGTATATAACAATTATGAAAACTCCTTTATAGAGCTGTATCGAAGACACCAATACATCATATAAAGTGAACATATAAATCGGTAGCAATTACATTAAATGAACATAAAAATCGGTAGCTTTTACATCAAGTGAGCATACAAATCGGTGGTCATTACATTAAATAAACATACAAATCGGTAGCCATTACATTAAATGAACATAAAAATCGGTAGCTTTTACATCAAGTGATCATACAAATCGGTGGTCATTACATTAATTAAACATACAAATCGGTAGCCATTACATTAAATGAACATACAATTACATCAAGTGAGCATACAAATCGGTAGCCATTACATTAAATGAACATAAAAATCGGTAGCTTTTACATCAAGTGAGCATACAAATCGGTAGCCATTACATTAAATGAACATACTAATCGGTAGCCATTACATTAAATGAACATACAATTACATCAAGTGAGCATACAAATCGGTGGTCATTACGTATACATTAAATAAACATACAAATCGGTAGCCATTACATTAAATGAACATACAATTATATCAAGTGAGCATACAAATCGGTGGTCATTACATGAAATGCACATACAAATCGGTAGCCATTACATTAAATCAACATACAAATCGGTAGCTATTACATCAAGTGAGCATACAAATCGGTAGCTATTACATTAAATGAACGTACAAATCGGTAGCCATTTCATTAAATGAACGTATAAATCGGTAGCCATTACATTAATTGAACATACAAATTGGTAGCCGTTACTTGTTTTATTATAAGCTTTTAATCTGGTTCATCAATCGTGTTGAGACTTTAAATTACATATAATGAATTGGTAAATCATTTTTCCTTTGTATTTTAGGTTCTTCCAGCAGCATTCTTAGTAACAGTTGGTAATGGACAACCAAACATGCAGGATTTAATGTGGTTCAAAAAGTTTTTAAAGGACACTGGGACTAATGGCACCCAATCAGAAAATTATGAAAACCCGGCTTTATTTATCATGTTTACAAAATTTCTAAAATGGGTGGGAAAAAACCCATCTGTTTGTGGAACAAATACAAATACAAAAGCCGTTGGGGTTGAGAATAACCAAGGATTTTCCCTAGATGCTCTGTTAAATAGCAAACTTCCAGCCAAAAAGACTTCGTTAGAACTCGTCAATCCAAGTTTAGTTTCTGATATACAAAAGACTGACCAACCATCCACGAAAGAAAACGGTAAAGAAGCTGCTCTTTCTTCCTCAGCTGCACCCGTTTTATCAAAATCACCTCCACCTTCTGACTCACAAACAAAGAATCCATTATTACCCCAGTTTAACCCTGATCAACTTCCACAAACATGGCCCCAGGCCCTTACAGCTACACCACCGCCAGGAACACAAACACCTACGACAGTAAACCCGATACAACTTCCACCATCGTGGGAGCAGACGCATACACCAACATCTCCACAGCCAAAAACATCACAATTACCACCAGTGAATCCACAAGAACCCGCAGGACAATCACCAGCACCACAATCACAAGCGTCACGTCCACCTGTAATGGTGGTAGTTACCACGCAACAAACATTACCAGCACAATTAATAGCATTTTCACAATTACAACAACAGATAGGTCCACAGCAAACGTTAAACCAACAACAACAAACACAACCATCACAAACATTACAGTTACAACAACAATCAGTCGGACCAACACATGCGCCGTCACAACAGACATTACAAACAATACCACCATCACAACCACAGCAAATACAAAATCCTCCTGCACAAACATCTCAACAAGTAAATGTTCAAAATCCTACAAATCCTCTTCAAAACATGATACCACAACTTCCTATGGAAAAATATTCTAAAGAATTTATGCAATATCTATTAAACTCACAAAATGGTAACTCGGGGTTTCCCAATCTACCCCAGGCAAACAAAACTCAACTAGGGCCTTCTCAAGTGGGACCAAAAAGCCAAACTGATCCCGCAAACCCAAATTCACCTGGCCCCATGCCTTCAGTTCCTAAACTAGTGAATCCGCTTACAGAGAACCAAGCTGCCGGACCTGTAGAGTCTCCAAAAGTTAACATTAATCCAGCATTAGCTAATAATAGTTTACAGTTGTTACAGCAGTTTCAAACAAATCAAAATAATGTCCAAAATTTACAAATGATGCAGTTACAACAAAATCTACTTGCGCAAATGAATAACCAAATGCCAAAATCTGTGAATAATCTCGGACCTAAACAAGATACCCAAGACAACACCTTATTTCTAAATTATCTGAAATGGAATGTTAATGGACAGAATACTAAGTCACAGAACACCCCTGTAGTGGCTAACAACGGGCTACAAAATAATCAAATTTCAAATAATGGCGGCGTTAGAAGTCCAGCGACGAACGAATTAAAACAACAAGCATTCACAAATAATCAATTGCAAAATCCTCTTCAGAGTTACATGAGTGCTCAAAACTTACCAATGGATATGAATTTAGCCAATGTTTTAAAACAGAATGTACAAAAAACAAACACCATTAGCACAAATATCCCCGGTAATATGTGGATGACTCCACTTCAAGCACAGAACAATCGGATACAAGCTCAAACAACTATACCCGCATTTCAGAGTATACCCGACTTTGGGAGTACCCAGCCAATCCTAACAAAGACAACACGTGCAATGCAAGGTCAAAAAATGACGTCACCATTAATGACCATGCCTTGGAAACAGATCACTGTTATAAGAACAAACCCTCCGACAACGACGACGACAACGACGACTCCAGCCCCTACCACTCGTCAAATGATTAAAGATCAGCCATTGTCAGTTTTAGAACCACGAGGTCACCGGTTATTGTCAGGTTTACAATCTGTGGGAATGATTTCGAAATCGCCTAACGCGGATATAGTAGGCATAGTACACACGTCTACTGTCAGTCCGCTAATTCATGGTTATACTACACAATCTTACAACTTTCAAAATCAAAACTTGGGAAATTTTAATAATGGTAATAAGAACTTTCAGAATTTTAACCAAAATAATGGTGGCAATTTTGGACACAGTTCGACAGGTCAGTTCCAAGATATGTCTCGGAAAAACACAGGGATAAACCAGGGCCATTCTGGTAACAATGTGGGTTATAATGATTTTGTAAGTTTGGTAGCCAACGCACTTTTGGAAATATCCAAACAAGGTGGAAATAATCAAAATGCACCAGTTGGTCCAAATAACAATTTTAACAACCAGTATCGTACAACACTCCCCCCACCTAATGGATACACCGCTGGCTTTGATCCGTGGAGCACTCCTTATCCAACTACAATACCCCCACCACCAGGACACACTATGGGTAATGCCTTCGACCCGTGGAATCAGAAACCAACTACGAGTGGATTTTTCCCGGAGGTGGATATTTATGGAACTATGAATCCAGTAAGTCTGAATACATAAGTTATATTATTTTATAAGTATAATATGTTCACATTTAGCTTTAACATAGGATTATGAATTTTGTCCAACGATTCTATTGTATGTTTTTATGAACTCACGTTACGCTTGAATTCTAATCTGCTTTGTTGTGACATAAGATAAGCAGAGTTGACAAAGATAAAATTTTAAAAAAGCATCTTGAGATGAAGGTCAACCGTCTTGTGAAGTTTCGTTAAGATTGGACCAAAGGTCTCCGCAAAATGTGTCGGCAAGTTCACGGCAAGAAGAAGAGGAGTAATAATAATAATAATAATAATAATAATAATAAGAAGAAGAAGAAGAAGAAGAAGAAGAAGAAGAAAAAGAAGAAAAGAAACGGTGCAAAAGCAATAAGTAGCCAAACTTCGTTTGGGCGACTTAAATATAGAAAAATAAAATGAATAAATAAATAAATAAATGAAACAAACATCGGCAAAACTGTTGTAACCTAGATTTCAATATTTGGGTATAACTATTTCAGATATGATGTTGACGTTTTGGTTAGTGATATTCTTCTTTATTGTACGATGACCATTCTACTAGACATTATCTCAAGGGTTGGTCTAAAGTCAGGATTTTATACACCGTGATGAGCCCTAATTGTTTGTTTATTCTTTCCTTCGCTTGTTCGTGTATCAACTTTGTTCTTGTGTACGTTGGTTTACCTATTGCAAAGTAGATCTACATTTTTTGCAGTTATAAATGTGTGTCTTATTGCGAAACACACAAATCTGTAATAATCCTGTATGATTAGTTCCTTATTAGGTCATTTTATATTATTTTCATAATGTTTTTTTATTTTTCTATGTCTGAATCAATACTTGCTAGCAACTTTCCATACTTTAGAATACGTGTGTTTATCAAACTGATAGCGAAAGTTCAAAATATACATTAAAAAGATTTAAACAATTGGACAAAATGGTAAAACTTTGAACAATGGATCCAGGTTTTTAAAATTTGAACAATGGGTCCAGGTTTTCAAGATTTGAGCAGCCGTTAACAGATGAATAAATTTGAACAAATTACCCAGGTAGTTTATCAAGTGAAGCTTTAAACAACCGGCTTCAGGTGGTTAAATTTGAACAACCAACCAAATCAGTTCATCTAATGAAGCTTTAAACAACCGGCTTGAGGTGGTTAAATTTGAACAACCAACCAAATCAGTTCATCTAATGAAGCTTTAAACAACCGGCTTCAGGTGGTTAAATTTGAACAACCAACCAAATCAGTTCATCTAATGAAGCTTTGAACAACTGGCTTGAGGTGGTTAAATTTGAACAACCAACCAAATCAGTTCATCTAATGAAGCTTTGAACAACCGGCTTGAGGTGGTTAAATTTGAACATCCAACCAAATCAGTTCATCTAATGAAGCTTTGAACAACCGGCTTGAGGGGGTTAAATTTGAACAACCAACCAAATCAGTTCATCTAATGAAGCTTTGAACAACCGGTTCTAGAGTTTTATATTTTTATTATGTGTATTTTTTTGAACTTGAAAATTGTGACTGTTAAAAACAAGTAAATAGAGTGTTATTTTCTTTGTTTAAGAGCCTTGATTATGCTGTACATCATCCAAACGGTAAAAACTGGAGAGAAATGAACGAGAAAACCGGAGATATCCAATTATTACGTAATGAAGTGACAGGGGCCGAGGTTTATGTAGATACCAGCCCAGCACTCGTAAGTTATCCAAAGTTAAATCCTATTTGTTTCAACATAAGACAATAGTAAGTGTTTATATTATAAAACATTATCAAAATAAACAAAGTTGAACCATTTTGATTAATTTTGTTTTACTTACAAACTTTTGTCTCATTTATACCCGACTTAAGGGGGTTATAATGAGTTCTGGAATAACTAAGGAAACCACAGAGAAAATCACATACTACCTGAGCCAAGCGAACAGACAAATAGTCACCTATTCTTGGATATTACCGAATGCAATTAAATTAAGCGCGCGCTTTAAACTACTCGGTCATCGAGGCCATACAACTGATATATATATATATATATATATATATATATATATATATATATATATATATATATATATATATATTATACCATTATAATAAATGTTTTTGCCGTATAGTTTTTTGTTTAATATTTTTGTTAAAAAAGAAAAAAAGTTCTGTAAGTAATCCTTACAAATTCCAAATTCCACATTAGACATTTGTGTAGTGGGTGGAAGGTTACATATTAATAATATTACCTTAACCAAAGTGCAAATTAAGATTGGATCCATGATCTGTATATATACAAAACAACACACACACACACACACACACACACACACACACACACACACACATTTCAAACATGTATGGAAACAATGAAACTTTAGCATGTATTTATAATTTATAGTATAGTGTTTGATGAAGATTGCAAACATATGTTACCTTACATACACCTGACAAATAAAACTTATTTACATATAAAGTATAATATGTGTTGTTACATATGATTTATAATCTGTCCTGTTTGCTCTTTGAAATCTTGTCTACCTTCTAACAACAAAGTATAATAACAAAGGTAAAATATACATGTAAATCATGCTTTCTTAAACAACCTTTTGCATTTGTTGCAACTTTTCAGCATAAATGCGACAGAAGGTTGAATATATATATATATATATATATATATATATATATATATATATATATATATATATATATATATATATATATATATATATATTAACGTTAATGTATAACTTAAATAAGAAAAAAAAATATGACCATAATACCTGTTTCCAGCATGTTTCTACACTTAAACAATTCATTACTTTTAGAAAAAATACAAATTCCGGAACCGCTATTTCTTCCTTTTATCACAAATATTTTTATGATATACTTTGTCATATATATTGGGAATATTTTCAGGGTAAAGGTGTGTTTGTCATCATTGGAACAAAATGTTGGATAGGAGTTAACGCTCAGAACCCGGATTTTGTTCTTGGAATCAGAAACGTTACAAGAAAAGCACAAACAGTACTTAGTTATAGTAATCATAAGATAGGGATCAGAGAGAGAGAGAGAGAGAGAGAGAGAGAGAGAGAGAGAGAGAGAGAGAGAGAGAGAGTATGGAACTATTTTTTAAAAACTATAGAAAATCATAAACTGTTTTATGAATCTTTTAGGACAACAAAACATTTTGTGTATTTTCGTAGCTATAGTTGGCGTGATGGGATACAAAGTCTATAATGTACATTCATATAATAATGATACACAGATAAATAAGCCGTTGCGTTGCAGAATCATTATTACGATTCTAACATAGAAAATCCTCGCACTAACTGGAGTCGCAAGTAGTACATGATTCTATTTCTTGGACCTTAAAATGTTCTCTTGTTGTTCAAAATAAGAAATAAAATTAAAATAATCTTATTTATATTTTTATTTATTTATTTGAATATTTAATTTCAATTTTCATATATGTAGATTTGTATAAAAATGTTAAGGAAATGAAGAAAATATTATTTATAAAAAGATAGTAAATCCGGGACCGAAATTCGATAGTGTATCTTACTGATGGTGCACGTGTCTTTAATTTCAGTTACCGACAATCCTTGCCAATCCTCTAGTTATAAACGCCATAGAACAGGAAGAAGTGAAGAGACCGACATTTACCAGAATAAGTCCAACATTGATGGAGTTTTGTGAAGGAAAACAAGCATTCCTTGTTAAACCTATATCTGGCCAAGGTAAGAGAAATTCGTTATAATCAGGTCAGTATAAATATCTAAATTAAAATAGGAGGTAGAATGGTATATGATTAAAGAGAGGTTGTAATAATAGTGTCATCAGTAGTGTGCGATTTATCAAGACACAGCCGAGTTGAATTATTACCTCTGTTTTACCAAGTTTACGCGTGGTGTCTCAGGGAATGCAAAAATAATAATAGTAATATAAATAAATAAATAAATAAATAAATAAATAAATAAATAAATAAATAATAAAAGAAATATTCTTGGTTTTGATGGACAAAAATAAGAAGTATTGTTATTGGTTAATATAAATCTTATTATTTGTCTTAAGTATTGTTATTGGTTTATATAAATCTTATTATTTGTCTTAAGTATTGTTATTGGTTTATATAAATCTTATTATTTGTCTTAAGTATTGTTATTGGTTTATATAAATCTTATTATTTGTCTTAAGTATTGTTATTGGTTAATATAAATCTTATTATTTGTCTTAAGTATTGTTATTGGTTTATATAAATCTTATTATTTGTCTTAAGTATTGTTATTGGTTAATATAAATCTTATTATTTGTCTTAAGTATTGTTATTGGTTAATATAAATCTTATTATTTGTCTTAAGTATTGTTATTGGTTCATATAAATCTTATTATTTGTCTTAAGTATTGTTATTGGTTAATATAAATCTTATTATTTGTCTTAAGTATTGTTATTGGTTCATATAAATCTTATTATTTGTCTTAAGTATTGTTATTGTTTATATAAATCTTATTATTTGTCTTAAGTATTGTTATTGGTTTATATAAATCTTATTATTTGTCTTAAGTATTGTTATTGGTTTATATAAATCTTATTATTTGTCTTAAGTATTGTTATTGGTTAATATAAATCTTATTATTTGTCTTAAGTATTGTTATTGGTTCATATAAATCTTATTATTTGTCTTAAGTATTGTTATTGGTTTATATAAATCTTATTATTTGTCTTAAGTATTGTTATTGGTTAATATAAATCTTATTTTTTGTCTTAAGTATTGTTATTGGTTTAAATAAATCTTATTATTTGTCTTAAGTATTGTTATTGGTTAATATAAATCTTATTATTTGTCTTTAGTATTGTTATTGGTTTATATAAATCTTATTATTTGTCTTAAGTATTGTTATTGGTTACTATAAATCTTATTATTTGTCTTAAGAATTGTTATTGGTTTATATAAATCTTATTATTTGTCTTAAGTATTGTTATTGGTTAATATAAATCTTATTTTTTGTCTTAAGTATTGTTATTGGTTTATATAAATCTTATTATTTGTCTTAAGTATTGTTATTGGTTTATATAAATCTTATTATTTGTCTTAAGTATTGTTATTGGTTAATATAAATCTTATTATTTGTCTTAAGTATTGTTATTGGTTAATATAAATCTTATTATTTGTCTTAAGTATTGTTATTGGTTCATATAAATCTTATTATTTGTCTTAAGTATTGTTATTGGTTAATATAAATCTTATTTTTTGTCTTAAGTATTGTTATTGGTTTAAATAAATCTTATTATTTGTCTTAAGTATTGTTATTGGTTAATATAAATCTTATTATTTGTCTTTAGTATTGTTATTGGTTTATATAAATCTTATTATTTGTCTTAAGTATTGTTATTGGTTACTATAAATCTTATTATTTGTCTTAAGAATTGTTATTGGTTTATATAAATCTTATTATTCGTCTTGAAGTTTATCGTACTTTATGTGTAATGTATTATACTGCTGGTATTTTGGGTTCTGTCTAGCAATGAAGCTTTTTGTTGTTTTTATCAAGACCATTGTTTTAAAACGTTCTGATGTACCAGTACATCGGTTATAATTATCTCTTACATGCATACCGTGACAATATTTTATACCTATATATACATGTATATATATACATATATTCCAGTTGATAGAGATCCTGCTAACTGTAATCCAAATTGCTGTGGTGCAAGAAATTGTTGTTCCTGTTATAGTAAGTAAACAGTATATTTACATTCACCTCAATGTATATGACAATGTCGTAGTTAATAACACAACTTTATTTGGTATCACAGGCGTGAATGAAAGTAGTCATGACATATGACATGAATGAATGAAAGTAGTCATGGTATATGACATGTATGAATGAAAGTAGTCATGATATATGACATGTATGAATGAAAGTAGTCATGATATATGACATGTATGAATGAAAGTAGTCATGATATATGACATGTATGAATGAAGGTAGTCATGATATGTGACATGTATGAATGAAAGTTGTCATGATATATAACATGTATGAATGAAAGTAGTCATGATATATGACATGTATGAATGAAAGTAGTCATGATATATGACATGTATGAATGAAGGTAGTCATGATATGTGACATGTGTGAATGAAAGTTGTCATAATATGTAACTCGCGTGAATGAAAGTAGTCACAATAGATTACATGCGTGAATGAAAGTAGTCATGATATATTATTCGTGTGAATGAAAGTAGTCATAATATATTACACGCGTGAATGAAGATAGACGCGTGAATGAAAGTTGTCATGATACATTACACGCGCAAATGAAAGTAGTCATAATATATTACACGCGTGAATGAAAGTAGTAATGATATATTACACGCGCAAATGAAAGTAGTCATGACATGTTGCAGGCGTGACTTATAGTTTTTTCGTTTATTTCACAGGAAATATGAAGAAACAGTGTATACAATTAGCAGTAGCTAAATATTGTATTATCGCACGACCACAACCAATTTCAAGAACGGCTACACGACCTAGATCCCGACCCCCTAGACCCGGACCGGCACCTAACCGGCCACCACCATAAATAAATAGATCCAGTAGATCATTCCGCTAAGGACTTTTCTTTATTTTACTTGCTTTTTTAGAATCAAGTTTTAATCCACCGATATGAATAAATTAGTTTTGTCATTTCACGGGCAAAATGCATTGTTTCCATATGTCCATTAGATTATGAGAGGATTGTCAACAAGAAGGTTAGGGGCTATAAAGGTATTTGATTGTGTGGAGTAACTCCGGGATTTTGTGAACGGTATTAATGGTTATTTTTAGTAAAAAAATATATATAGACATGATATGTGTATCATATGTCCGTTGTTGCATCAATATTACATTTAAAATCACAAGATTATGTAAGACAGTATAAAGATTAAGAATCATGTGATTGTGAATTTTTATGTTATAAACAATAAGTTGTTTGATCAATAAATTATATTTTTGTCAAATTTTAAATACAAATGTTTTCTTATCTGTGACTGGGACATTTTAAGACAATAACTGGAAGCAATTAACAATATACATGGCTGTAAAAATGTAAAACAACGTGTCTATATTAACCAAAAAAATCAACACATTATATATACACGTTTTATATCTTTCTTTTCAAATATATGTCAGGGTTTTAAAAAGGGATATAAATCTGGTTTCTAAAGCTTAAATTCATTTATAAGCGTAGTTTGTATCGAGATATTCACTTTGATGCTGGATTTATGACCAAACTCTATTTTGAGTACGACCGCTGTCGCGTATGTGTGATGAGTTTTTAGTATTTACCTGCATTGAAGGTTCCATGACGACGTGTGATGAAACATTTCCGAGAACAATTTATTTAAATATTCTGACATTAATTATAAAGATGACATAATATTAGTATCAGCACCACATTATCAGCTCCACTGTCGAAATGTCACAACTTTATTGAAGGCTCTATTGTAACCGGTAAGATAAACATCTCCAATCAAACAGGAGTTAGGAAGAAATTTCGTTTGCTCTATCATGTGTCAAGTTCTGTAAACTGTGACTTCATCAAAAAAATACTGTTTACTGACGTTTGAAATGGCGGATGTTGATACACGTGCCTTTAACATTTATCTCTGGTTTGTATACAGGAACTAATTGTTAAAGCAATAAGAAATTATATACAATTTCCTATCTGTTATTGGAAAACTATTTGAATAAAATTAGATGTTCATTCTGAGATGGTTTAAAAAACCTGATGGTACATCAACTTCAATCATCTGTTATAAAGTTAATTCATAAAATACTGTGTTATTTAATCCGTAGTCAAGTGTTTCAATAGTCGGTTTGTCAATATTTAGTATTCTCTATACATTGTGGTGTTATATTCAGTATGGCTGTCCGTCAAAAGTCGGAATGTTAATATTCAGTATTCTCTGTACATTTTGTTGTTATATTCAATATGGCTGTCCGTGAAAAGTCGGGATGTTAATATTCAGTACTATTTAATACTAATATTCTCTATACATTGTGTGGTTATATTCGGTACGGCTGTCCGTTTTACTATTTATTTATTTTTATTGCATTACATTTAGTTGGAGCTATATTTTATATCGTTTAATTCAACTTGAATTATTTATTCACCATAATTAGTAATTCGTGTTTAGCGAAAACTTGGATTACATAATCAGTAGATTAAACCGTTCTGTCTCATAAATTTTTTTTCAGTAATTTTTATGGACAGTTTTATCAGGGACGTATGTAGCTAGAAGCTAGTATTATAGGTCCCTGGTTTTATTTAGTTAATGTTAATATCATGAAAACGAGATGTTTAGCAGAACAAGTTGAAAACAATAAATGACTTTAATAAATAATTCTGCATTCAGAGAAATGATGACATTTTACAGAATCTTGATGTTAAACACCTGGGTCACGTGACTGCAGCTAAGTACATGATCTATACACAAAAACATATCACCTGAAGTCATACGGTAAACAGATCGTGAATGATATAGTAAAACGAATCAAGCTGAAACTAATATACCCGACAACAACCAATGCAACCAAAAACACGAAACAACAAGACTATTTACTTGTCAAAATACAAAAACCACTACGGAAGCACAGTTGGTAGAGTGGTCGCTTCATATGCTGGAGGTTTGGGTTTAAATCCTGTCCTGGTCTGACCAAGACTTGAAAATTGGTAGCAACTGTTCTTTCGCCAATCATTTGGCATTTAGAAATGAAAGCAACGGGCTTCTTCGGAAGATACCCCGTGTAACGACAGGCGTGACCGCTTAGAATCCTCTCTGTACATTGCCCTGAGCACACTGAAAGGGTATAAGATTCTGCCACTTCACCTATAGCTGGTGACGTCTTAATTATAAGTGAAATATTCTTGACTGGGAAGTAGACCCTATTAAATCAATCAAAAACAAAAATTTAAATATGTTAACACGACTTATTGATCTGGAGATGATAACATATTAAAGTCCCTTTTGGTAAAGTTTCACATTATATTCTATGTATACTTTGGAAACTTTTTTCACAGATCCCCCCCCCCCCCCAATTTTTTTATATAATTTTACACCTCATTCTACTCAGTTTTAATGTAAATGAAACTGACAACTGAAAATATGTCCAAGTTTATATTCTATCTGTAGAGTACTAGTATTTAATCTACATTTTGCAGCATTCAATTACTTTATGAGGAAACAGGGTGGGAAACATTGTTATATAGACGAAAAAAACATAGATTAACTTTATTTTTCAAAATGTTTCATGGTCTTGTTCCAGAATATTTATCCAATTTAGTTCCATCTAGTAATTTGGAAACACATTCATATGCACTAAAAAACAGTGAAAATCTGAATACTCTTTTATGTAAATCTAATTTTTATAATAATTCTTTTTTGCCATTAACAGTTCGAGAATGGAACGATATTTCTTTTCACATAAAAAAATAACCCTTCCTTATATCATTTTAAAAAATACGTCGACCATTCTTCAAAAGTTCCAAAATATTTTAATGACGGATCAAGATTGGGACAAATTTTACATACTAGATTAAGATTAGGCTGCAGTGTATTGAAAAGTCGCCTATACAACAAAAACATTATTGATGACAATCTTTGTAGTTGTGGTAAAATAGAAACTACTAATCGTTTTTTATTGCACTGTCCGTTTTATGATGAACTTAGAAACAATATTTTATACAGATTGCCAAATTCATTGAATGAAAAATTATTGTTGTTTGGTGATGATTCACTAACTTATTTGCAAAATAGAGATATTTTTCTAGCAGTACAAAATTATATTATTGCCTCTAAAAGATTCTCACGACTCTCTCCCTCTCTCTCTCGATTTTTTTTTCAAAGCATCTTATTCATTCATTTAAAATATTTATATATCAGATTATATGATTTCAATGTTTTAAATTTGGCCTATACTGAATGTATATATAACAGCTTTGACAAAGGAGACGGGTTAATATAAGACGCTATGTCTTGTTCCTGAATCCTTTAATTGTATTTTTGTGTATGTTTCAAACTTGCACTTGTATTGATATATAAATAAAATACTGTTTAAACTAATCTACATGCGTCTGAGATCTTCTTGTATGCGGTGAAACAAACTTTGCATGTACGCAATACGAATTTTCCAAAATGATTTTTATAATATATTCTGAAATGCCAGTAATTGTACTAGTTAGATAATATTTTTTTTCCAGTCGTCAGCAGTTTACTATATGATGGTGTTCAGAAATCATTGATCAGTTTGTTTTATCCTTTATAATACCCTATTTATTTTCTCACTTGTAATGAGCTCATTTTTCAAAACTTTCTCTTCAGCCGGCATGGTCTGAAAATGTATTCTGATAAATATTAATGTGTAACATGTAAGGGTGTCGTACCCAGGTTATTTCCTGAGATTCGATTAAATAACAGAAAGTTTCTTTAAAAAAAAATTGAAATTAACGCAAGAGCAAATAATTATAACAAAACAACTTTCACTATTTGCGAAAAGCTTACGGATAATATAAAGTCTAATTTAAAGTACAACGCACGAGCAAATATATACAGATAAATGTGCAAAATTATCGAAGAAACATTAAAATAGAGAATGAGCTTAACCAAAAAAAATATATATAATAATGATAATAAGATCAATTACGCGAATTTATAGAAATAATTTACTATGATTTTAAAAGAAATATATTAAAGCTAGCTCTAAAGAGGAATCAGTTTTCTGGGTCTACTGCGCACGAGCCGTTACATATAAAATGTACAGTGCGCACGAAGAAGGCTTTCTATAACGCGCACGAGCCACTACATATATAATATGTAATTGCGCAAGGAAAACCTCTGGTAATCAGCTATATTAACAAAAGCTCGCCAAATCCGCGGTATATACTTTTACTATCAAAACTATACAGCATCTGATTCTAAAATTACCATTACTTGTCTTCTTATTCTGGTCAACACAACCAAAAAGGCAGACAGAAACAAACTGACCCCCCCCCCCCCCTCCCCCTGACAAGGTCTTCACTCCTTTATATACCCAGCCACTGTTGCATTTCGGTAAATAATCGATGACGTAATTAACTAGGTCAATGAAATGATTGACAGCTATACATAATCAAGTACTCAATTAACGGGTTTAAATTCATTTATTACAAATGGAACACCCAAGACAAAGAAATTACATGTTGTTTGGGAAGGGTGGTAGACATTTTATCTCTTGTAATCAGTGTTCTGTACTAACCATATTAATCTGTAGAGGACCGGGCTTGATAGATGGCCGGGTAACTAACTCAGTCAGTAACCGGCGTCCCACTGGTGTTGGAAAGGTCCCGGGTTCGATTACCTGTCTTCCCTGTATGATTGATTTTCAATAACCAAAGACCTTTCCCTTATCTATTGGTAAGGGATATCACAATGTTTATTAAGTATCAATTAAAATCGAAATACATGTAAAATCCATTAGTATAAGGCCACAATTAAAAATATCTTTGTTTCCCCTTGCCCGACCCTTACTTCTGAGGTTGGGTAGGTAGGTAGGCTTTTTTCCTTCATAAGTAGACTATCAATATTTTTCACGAATAACAATTTAACACCAAAATTTAAATTAAATCTGACAATTAAATATTTGCCAACAATTAAAATAAAAGATTATTGCATAGAAATATTCAATGACTATAAAAAATTTAAATCACAATACCGAACAAGAAGCTTTAACCAATAGAACTTCTGACACTGTCTGACAGAATCTTGCTGAACACAAGCAAATTAATAAAACACAACTGCATCAATCAAAACATAAACACATTTATACATTTGGCAAAAACGTGTTGTGTATTTTGAAGTAACTGTTAATTTTTATAAAATATTTAAACTGATCAACATCAGTTGACAGGTGAGGGGATGGTTGGTTGGGGGTTATGACTATAACCCTGACATGTTAGCCAATCTGACACTGAGCTTGTATCAAAATATTTTTTAACTCGAGAAATTTTTACAGTTTTCAATTTACCTGTAAATCGATCTGAATTTTTATCCTTCAATAAAGATTATTTTTACTGCAAACTGTCAGCATAATCTCTGAAAACGCATTTTTCAATGTCGGAACTTTGCTTTTGGTTAATACTCTCTGCATGTTCTTAGGGACCCACATCACTGTTTATTTTGTATGTTACATACTTAAACGAACTATTGAATTGTTTAATTACACTCAAAGGTTCCTCATAATGAGGGTAAATGTTTCTTGTATCGTCAGGTTTTTTCAGTCAAAGATACGGAATTTTGGTCTGTCTTGTGTAGACGCAAGTCCGACTCTTCACATCTAACATCACCTCCTTCCATGTCGAATCAATGCCTATATTGGAATATTCCAAAATTCTGTTTGAACACATTTTTCTATGTATCTGCCCGCACTGCAGGGCTACTGACAAGCAGATCGTGAAAAACTCTTCGTCGTTATCTAGTTTTCTTTTCTGGTTTATAAAATGATTATAAATAATTTAAATGATAAAAAACAGTATTATCACAGACAAATTATATTCAAAACACTGGAAAATAAATAATAAAGCGATTAAATTTTGCCAAATAAGTTTATTTCCGAAGGAAGTTTAAAAAGTATCCCTTGTTTGAGCAAAGTAAACACAATCCTGCAAAAGGTGCTGAATAGATTGTTAACGTTGACAAGGGACACACTGAGAGGTTGTTCACCCTTTAAAATAAAAGAGTGCGTAAAATGGCTGTGACCGATTCTACAGTGTCGAACAAATCTATCACGCCTACTGTATTGGGATAAAGGTATAAATCCAAGACAGGGCTATACTGAATGTAGCTTATTGTGTTCTTTGCTATTCCAATGACTTGACCATTGAGCATTGTTATAATTGAATATCAATGGCTTTAAATCAGTATGATGAATTAAATAAGTAGTTATTGGTTTGGATAATGCTGCTTTAGCAGCTGATTCGGCTTTACTGTTACCGATGCAACACAGCTAGGCAACCAAAAATAATGAATTATTTTATTAAAATCTGAAACAGCATAATATGTTATTGTTGTATGCAGTTCCAGAATTTCACGAATTAGGGGGTAATCTAATGTTCTGTTCTTTATTGCCCTAAGGACTGATAAAGAGTCAGAACAATTTAAAAATTGTTATGAGGCGATTTTTAAATATATTGTAAAGCAAGTAAAATTGCTTTAGCCTCAGCTGTAAATATGGAGTTTTCATTTGGAAGACGAATATTTATTGTTTCGTCTGCAAGCTACCCGAGCATCATTTACGAGCCGTTAGACGAGTTGTTTTTATTGATTAATTGATTTAATGGGGTTTTAAGTCCAAGTCAAGAATATTTCGCTTATATCGAAACGTCACCAGCTATAGGTGAAGTGGCAGAAATTTTGACCTTTGCAGTGCGCTTAAGGCAATGTGCAGAGAGGGTTCTTTAACGTGCCACGCCCTGCCGTGACACGGGACATCGGTTTTTAAGGTCTCATTAGAAGGACCAACGTCTACAAGAATACAATACTTTAATCAGATTAGATGAAAGATACTCAAGGGTATGACCTGTATAATTGACCCAGTCTTCAGTTATATGTTACTTTATTAAATTAATACACCAAACCACAGGGGCTTGTATTTATTGATAATTCCCTTTTTCTGACAAATACCCTCTTTCTGGCCAAAACCCTGTAAGAAATAAGAAAAAGGAAGAAACGAAGTTCACACCAACTTTTTTCAAACTTTTGTTTTCCCTCATAAATTACGTTCCACTGGCAAAAATTCGTTATCGGTTGATCGTAGACACTTTATTTCCCGTAAATATTTACTCGACTCAACGATGCACAAACCAGAACCAAGATAATTATTAATCCAAAGTCAAAAAACATCCTCAAACACGGCAACCCTGGCCGGAAGTAACCAGAAGGAACAATAGAATTATCAATAAATACAAGCCCCTGTGACCAAACTGGACAGGTTAATAATGTGAAATGTCAAAATTACATTAATTTCCTAAATTATCCCCGCAATTAATTTTTCGGAATTTCTTATGTTTATACTTTCCGCTTTCCATTTTATCAATAATCTGTAACAACTCGTAATCTGACATTCTTTTATGTCCGCAATGTCCATGAATTGAAACTTTGCCACCATTAATTACTGAGTGTGTAAGAAGCCAGTTTAAATAATAACCTAAAACTACCAAACTGAGTACTATTCACGTTTTGTCCGGCCTTAATTTTAGTACATGTATTAGATTGTTTGATTATTATTTTCTTTATTTTTTTTCAATAAATTAAAGATTGCTCTGTCTGTTACAAATGCTTTCATGAAACATATGTGTAGCGGTCTGGGTAGCTCAGTTGGTAGAGCACTCGCCTATAGTGCGGGAGGTCCCGGGTTCGATCCCGGTCCGACCCTGCATTTTTTCTCCCTCCTGTTACAGTTTGGTGGCCAGTGTGGCCCTCGGAAGTGATGGACTGACATATATTCGGCCGTATAAAGTCCATCCGAGGGAATTTGGGGTGAGATTTCCCATAGGATCATGGGAAACTCAAGAATAACAGGGGAGGAATGTAGCGGTCTGGGTAGCTCAGTTGGTAGAGCACTCGCCTATAGTGCGGGAGGCCCCGGGTTCGATCCCCGGTCCAACCCTGCATTTTTTCTCCCTCCTGTTACATATGTACTTTTTAAGTTTTGTTTTATTGAATTATGAAAAAATTGTTCAATCAACACAAGTTTTTTTTTTTTATCAAAACCTTATATGAATAGGACGATGGTCTAGTGGTACAACTCTGGGCCTGTAAACCTGGGTTCCAGGGTTCGAATCGCAGTAATTCTGGTACATTTCTGAAACAAATCATGAAATGTGACACACATTTGAAAGAAATAGAAATCAAAATTAAATGAAATAGTTAATTATAAATAATTAATAAATATCAGGTTGTCTAGACAGGGGTGTTGTTGCAACAATATATGGTAACCTGTATCAGTATATTGTGGATTGTTGTAGATGCTAGATGTAATTGTGATACTGGACAGTAGGTTACAGTAATAACAGTATATTGTGGATTGTTGTAGATGTAATTGTGATACTGGACAGTAGGTTACAGTAATAACAGTATATTGTGGATTGTTGTAGATGCTAGATGTAATTGTGATACTGGACAGTAGGTTACTGTAATAACAGTATATTGTGGATTGTTGTAGATGTAATTGTGATACTGGACAGTAGGTTACAGTAATAACAGTATATTGTGGATTGTTGTAGATGTAATTGTGATACTGGACAGTAGGTTACTGTAATAACAGTATATTGTGGATTGTTGTAGATGTAATTGTGATACTGGACAGTAGGTTACAGTAATAACAGTATATTGTGGATTGTTGTAGATGTAATTGTGATACTGGACAGTAGGTTACTGTAATAACAGTATATTGTGGATTGTTGTAGATGTAATTGTGATACTGGACAGTAGGTTACAGTAATAACAGTATATTGTGGATTGTTGTAGATGTAATTGTGATACTGGACAGTAGGTTACAGTAATAACAGTATATTGTGGATTGTTGTAGATGTAATTGTGATACTGGACAGTAGGTTACTGTAATAACAGTATATTGTGGATTGTTGTAGATGTAATTGTGATACTGGACAGTAGGTTACAGTAATAACAGTATATTGTGGATTGTTGTAGATGTAATTGTGATACTGGACAGTAGGTTACAGTAATAACAGTATATTGTGGATTGTTGTAGATGTAATTGTGATACTGGACAGTAGGTTACAGTAATAACAGTATATTGTGGATTGTTGTAGATGTAATTGTGATACTGGACAGTAGGTTACAGTAATAACAGTATATTGTGGATTGTTGTAGATGTAATTGTGATACTGGACAGTAGGTTACAGTAATAACAGTATATTGTGGATTGTTGTAGATGTAATTGTGATACTGGACAGTAGGTTACAGTAATAACAGTATATTGTGGATTGTTGTAGATGTAATTGTGATACTGGACAGTAGGTTACTGTAATAACAGTATATTGTGGATTGTTGTAGATGTAATTGTGATACTGGACAGTAGGTTACAGTAATAACAGTATATTGTGGATTGTTGTAGATGTAATGTGATACTGGACAGTAGGTTACAGTAATAACAGTATATTGTGGATTGTTGTAGATGTAATTGTGATACTGGACAGTAGGTTACGTAATAACAGTATATTGTGGATTGTTGTAGATTAATGTGATACTGGACAGTAGGTTACAGGTAATAACAGTATATTGGGTGATTGTTTAGATGTATTGTGATATGGACAGTAGGTTACAGTAATACAGTATATTGTGGATGGTTGTAGATGTAATTGTGATACGGACAGTAGGTTTCAGTAATACGTATAATTGTGGATTGTTGTAGATGTAATTGTGATACGGACAGTAAGGTTACCGTTAATAATAAGTATATTTGTGGATTGTTGTAGCTTTCTTGTATACTGGACATGAGGTTACAGTAAATAAGAGTAATATTGTGGTTGTTGTAGATGCTAGCTGTAATTGTAGATACTGGCCAGTATGTTAACAGTAATAACAGTATATTGTGGATGTTGTACTGTAATTGTGATAC